>UESW01003996.1:829802-1001728 GCA_900491605.1 Calamus simplicifolius | reverse complement strand
TTTTTTAGTGTCATGGATGAGGGAAACTTTTTGAAAGACTTTATAGATCATTTTAACGATATCATATTTCACTTATCACGTGCAAGATACTTGAATAAGATTAGTAAAGTATGATGCAAATACAAATATGTCATTGAATTGGGTCCAGCCATGATGTACAATGCAATTGTCCCAAAATATTTTTGCTTTGAGGCATTCTCTATGGCTATATTTCTTATTAACAATCTTTCATCATCTATTTTGGATATGGCATGCTTATATGTTCTTATGTTGAAGCCTAGCCATTGAGTGTTGAAGAGTTTTTAGGTCATGCTGTTTCCTTTATTTGCATGGTTGTGGCAGATGAGGTCTAAGCTTGGACTATTATTATTATTTTTCTTGGTTAGAGTAGCAAACTATAAAGTATATCATTGCTTCTGTGGCTCATTCGATTATGTCTATATTTCCCATCATCTGATTTTCAGTAAATCTATGTTTCCTTTTGCAAAATCAACTCTTCATTCAACTAATGAGAAAACGGAAAGTGAGATGTCTATTTTTTGATGAATGGTTCACTTCTTACGATAATGATCTAAACCCTTCAATTAAAATTTTAGCATCATACAGTGCTTGCCTATTTTTCAAAACCACCATTACAAGCCAAGCCACACCGTACAACCCTATTCTAGTCTCTAATGATCCACCCAATATCGAAAATCATGATTCTATGGTGCCCGGAATATATCATTCCGACATGTTTTTAGGATTCACCATCATATTGGCCAAGTTCCTAAGACCATCTCCCAACCTATTTGTCGATCATTTACTCAACTCAAAACGAGCCATCCCATTCCATGATAAATAGAAGAGAACTTTAAAATTTCAAACCTAACCTAAATTATGTATTCTTGACTCAAACATATCTTTTGAATGAAGGTCATCAAGCCTGCTTTAAAGTATGGAAAACAAACTAGGTAGCATCCACACTGTTCTCGCTCTTGCTAGTGACTATATGCCTGCATGGTCAGCTGTTATATATGGAACAACCTCCATTATTACTCAGCTGAACCAACTTTGTAATGCCACTTAAAACTAACAATTTATGGTCTCAAGAAGACTCTATAAGCCTAGCTTGTTGGTTCAATTCTTTTGCAGATTATGGATTCATTAGCTTTTATCTATCAACATATAGTGGTTCTATTGTAGATTTCTTAGATGTGAACAAGACACTTCTCATATGTGATGATTAGTCTTGACTTGATGATCTTATTATACAAGATCTGAGCCATGCATTTCAATGAAAGATCAAGACTAAAGCCCATTGTGTCATTTTTTTAGGCATCAAAATATGTACAAGATTTTCTTTGTCAAGTAGATATGGGGGCTCTTGTAGAAGCATCTCCACACCAATGGCTATTTAAGTCCACAAATGCCAAAATAAATGATGATCTTTATCTTGATGCTATTCTTTATTGATGCATGGGACGTGTTCTACCTTACTAAGACTTGGCCTGACTTTGAATTTGATTTGTTAGCATATGCATAATCTAACAGCAGTGAAATGGGCAATATTCTACATCTCTATCCATCTTAATGCAAATAGAGCAGGTTGTCCCTGTACTAAATTATTGAGAGCTGGCCATTGCGTATTCCTTGAATTTATTTGTGGGATACTAAGAAGCAGTCAACTATGCTGCAAACCATACAAAGGCCTTATGATAGCTAGTTTTTTTTTTCTTTTGGAATCTGTAATAGTTAAATTCACCTAGATATCTTCCATCCCCATGATCTCAGCATTCTAATCTCAATGATCCATTTAGTTCTATGATAACATTAGTGCACTTTACATGATCATCAATCTCGTATTTCATACTTAAATGGAACATATTTTGGGATTAAAGCTTTATTGTTGTTGTTGTTGTTGTTGTTGTTGTTCTTGTATGGAATACATTAAGATTAACTCACTTTGTTTGAAGAAAGGAGCCCTTTAGATCTTTGTTTGATCAATTTGTGCCATCTCAATGGTGGTAGTAGACATCTTTACTAAGCCATCCGCCTTGAGATGTATTTCATCATTTATGAATCAAACTTTAATTGTAGTCATGCCCTTAGTCTAGTTTAAGAGAGTGCATAAAAGACTCAAGTCTAGTTGCTCAAATAGAGAATTTAATTTAAATTGAAGAAGGTTCATATTTTACATGTGACATAGCTCATTACATTATATATGATGTTGGAATTAAAGAGTTGATTAAACCCATGTTAGTATTTATTTTATTTTGAATAAATATTATATATATAGCGTATTATTCTTGTTTTTTGTTAATTATTTTGAAAGAGTCATCCATTAAAAGAAACCCTATATGGCAATACAGTCAGAAAAGAGTGAAGCAGTTCTAAATTTTTGAACTTATAACTATCTACTTTCTTTTTATGAGATAACTAGGCATGTTGAATGCATAGATGCTAATGTGATTAATAAAACATATCAATTTAAAATTTAATATTATTAATTTAAATTAAAAAAGAATAACATGCATAAAGTACATATAACAATAGAGAAGATTGGATGACATACATGCCCTATCTAATCGCATGCCATCATATGAAAGACATATGAAATCGGAAGTCATGTCCTTCATGATCAATAATGAGATATGCTTGATGAGCGTAAATTTAATGACATGACTTGATCTTTAAGTCGGTGCAGTATTTGGTAGACCAAAGGTAGATAATGATAGAAATATATGTGAATTAGCATCGGTTTACATATCCCTTTCCATCATTTTACGAAGCTTCACATGTAGCGAAGGTGAGAGAGGGCTTGTTAACTTGTTATGGTCCTCACTGTTCTAAAATTAAAATATAAACAATCAAATGATATTTATGCCTATAAACTATTTGTATACCCGTGCCTGGCTTTAGACGAAGATAGTGGGAACAAGCACCAGCATTTGGGTTTTTTCTTAAAAAAAATATTTATTTTGATGTGTAGTATTTTTTTATTTTTTTCCTTAAGCTTTTTATCTGGCTTGTTGTGTTTGAATCAGGTAGGTAGGTAAGATTGGGTCAGCATCATGCTTTTGAGATGCATCGAACTTTTGGAACTGAAACGGTGAAACCCATCATACAATTGGGGATGCATGAAATTATAGATGTTCCAATATAAAGATGAGTTTATATAAAGAGAGATATGTGGTGTTGATGCCCGGTCACTTTGAGTCGGCCTCCTTGAGCGTCGATCGTTCCCCCACAGAAATATCGGAGCCCTTCCTTTGTCTTCAAAGCCTGCAAGAAGTCCCACGGCCGGGTATTCCGGCGGAGACCCTCCGACGCTCAAGTTAGTGCTCTGGGCAACAGCCGTGAGCTTGAGAAAGCTCGAAAGAGAAAGAGTTAGAGAGCTCAGAATGAGCGTGTGTCCCCTTTGAGTTACCTCTTACCTTCTTTATTTACCATTATCCTCTGTGTAGCTTGCTTGAGAAGTTTGAATCTTTGTCATCTAGTGGGAATGAGTCACGTGGGGCCTCATGATGGACCATGACTTTTGGGGCTCATTTAGTCTGAGTGGCTGAAGTGTCATGATGACTAAGTACTTTTGGTGGGTGAAATGTCAGGGCTGACATCTGTGAGGCCCAACTGCCGCCACCTGTCAAGACTTTTATGATGAATGATGACTTTCGATAAAGCTTACCTCTTAGTGGAATGTCAAAGCTTTACGCGCCATCTTGTCGGAGACATATGACCACTTAATTATCTCATTAAAGTAAGTGGCTATAATTTATTAATCCAGAAGATGACGTGGTGAACAGTCACTATAGGGCCCACGCGTGTCCGAGTTGGAAGCCACTAAGGAAGGGCCGCTGGGGACTTAGGTCCGGCGAGGCCGTTATCGACCGAGGCTGGGGCCGCCTAGGACTACTCGGGAGCTGCCAAGGGTCTCTTGGGATCACTGTGGCCGCCTAGGACTGCTCGGGAGCTGCCAAGGGTCTCTTGGGATCACTGTGGCCGCCTGGAATTGTTCGGACCTGTGCGCGCATGAGGCCGGCTAGGATGTTCGTGGTAGAAAATAGGGGCCGCTTGGGACCGGTGCGGCCGCTTGGGAACGCTCGGGGCCGCCGTCATAGGAGTGTCGGGGGCCGCCTAGGATGGCGGTTGAGGAAGGCCGCCTAGCTGGGAGAAGCCTTTGGGACCGCCTAAGATGAAGACGTCCCGAAGTTATTACCGAAGCACATTAACGTGCATGCATGGGGCCAAAAAGGGAGTCAATCGTGGCAACCATAAATGCACGTGGCCTTTAAAAGACCATAAAGCCCCGACACATAAATGCGATAGGGAGCGGTCATTGTGGCGGCATTGGGAGTCTGAAACCGAAGGCATTGGGAGTCTGAAACCGAAACCGCCTAGAAAGGCCGCCTGGAAAGGCCACCAGGGATGGTCACCTAGAAAGGCCGCCTAGGGTGGCCGTTGAGGGAAAGGCCGCTCAGGACCTCCTCTACCGTCTCTCTGTCTCTCCTAATGGTTCGTGACTTGACATTGAATGCTCTTATTCAATTGAATGCTCTTATTCAATTGAATGCTCTCCAATAAATGCCTTTGAGCGAGGGTTTTATAAGACCTATAAATGTCTCGGCACATAAATGCCGCTGAGGAGGCCTAGAGAGAGAGAGAGAGGCTGCCTATGAAATATTGTGAGGAGGGGCCGCTTAGATATAAAGGGCCGCCTAGGATTTATTATGAAGAGGGGCCGCTTAGACATGAAGGGCCGCCTAGGATTTATCGTGAGGAGGGGCCGCTCAGACATGAAGGGCCGCCTAAGATTTATTATGAGGAGGGGCCGCTTACTTATGAAGGGCCGCCTAGGATTTATTATGAGGAGGGGCCGCTTAGACATGAAGGGCCGCCTAGGATTTATCGTGAGGAGGGGCCGCTTACTTATGAAGGGCTTAGACATGAAGGGCCGCCTAGGATTTATCGTGAGGAGGGGCCGCTCAGACATGAAGGGCCGCCTAGGATTTATTATGAGGAGGGGCCGCTTAGACATGAAGGGCCGCTTAGGATTTATCGTGAGGAGGGGCCGCTCAGACATGAAGGGCCGCCTAGGATTTATTATGAGGAGGGGCCGCTGACTTATGAAGGGCCGCCTAGGATTTATTATGAGGAGGGGCCGCTTAGACATGAAGGGCCGCCTAGGATATATCGTGAGGAGGGGCCGCTTACTTATGAAGGGATTTATCTTTAGTCCCCGTATCATTAAATGCCGCCCATTGACTTGTCCATGGGACATTAATGACAAAAGGCGGTCCTTGGGAGAACCCACTCACATCACATATCTCTTTTTCCCTATTGTTCTCTCTCTCCATTATGACGGATGCTTGCTGTAGTATAACGAAATTAAATGTCCACTGCATCCTTAAAGAAAGAACCCGATAGGCCAGCGAGGCCGTCTAAGACCAGCCTAAAAAATTTTGAAAATTTTTATTTTTATTGTTCATGGGCCTGTTGAATGGCCCTATCAGATGCCCCCTACACTCCTTGAACTTGTAGGTCCTACACTAACCAAGCTGAAGGAGTGTAAAAAATTTTTAAGTAATATTTGGGGTAGGTTTATTACCTTGTGCCCGCCACTTAAAGTAGTGTACGCTCAATGTTTTGTTGGGGGAAGACGCTCGTCAACTAGCTTGCAAGGCAAAAATAGAGCTAATGGAGCTGCACTAATGCAGGCTGAGAGATAGAACCAATGAGGCTGCAATAAAACTGTTGAGGTCGGTAGAGCCGATGAGGCAGAGCGGTAGAGCCGCTAAGGCTATAATAATTCCGCTAAGGTCGTAACGATGCCGCTGGGACAAAGGGATAGAGCCACTAAGGCTGTGATAGAGCTATTGAGGTTGATAGATAGAACTGGTGCTGATTCCAAAAGCATTAGGTGCCAAGCTGGCCTCGGGCCTTGGCTTGGGACCGCCTAGAATCCAAGTTTAAACCTTCGAGAATTTCTTATGCTGGCTCAGGGCATCCATGCCCTTTTTGGGTTATATGTTGAGGCCATTCGAAGCCAGCCCAAGGGGCGGCTGGGGCCTAACATAACTGTGGCCGCCCAGGACGAGCCCGAGGGCCGGCTGGGGGCCTGACATAGCTGTGGCCGCCTAGGACCATCCCGAGGGCCGGCTAGGTGCCTTATATAACTGTGGCCGCCTAGGACCAGCTCGAGGGCCGGCTAGGTGCCTTATATAACTATGGCCGCCCAGGACGAGCCCGAGGGCCGGCTGGGGCCTAACATACTGTGGCCGCCTAGGACCAGCCTGAGGGCCGGCTAGGGGCCTAACATAACTATGGCCGCCCAGGACGAGCCCGAGGGCCAGCTGGGGGCCTGACATAGCTGTGGCCACCCAGGACCAGCCCGAGGGCCGGCTAGGGGCCTAACATACTTGTGGCCGCCTAGGACCAGCCTGAGGGCCGGCTAGGGGCCTAACATAGCTGTGGCCGCCCAGGACCAGCCCGAGGGCCGGCTAGGGGCCTAACATACTTGTGGCCGCCTAGACCAGCCTGAGGGCCGGCTAGGGCCTAACATAACTGTGGCTGCCTAGGACCAGCCCGAGGGCCGGCTAGGGGCCTAACATAACTGTGGCCGCCCAGGACGAGCCCGAGGGCCGGCTGGGGGCCTAACATACTTGTGGCCGCCTAGGATCAGCCTGAGGGCCGGCTAGGGGCCTGACATACTTGTGGCCGCCTAGGACCAGCCTGAGGGCCGGCTAGGGGCCTAACATAACTATGGCCGCCCAGGACGAGCCCGAGGGCCGGCTGGGGGCCTAACATACTTGTGGCCGCCTAGGACCAGCCTGAGGGCCGGCTAGGGGCCTAACATAACTATGGCCGCCCAGGACGAGCCCGAGGGCCAGCTGGGGGCCTGACATAGCTGTGGCCACCCAGGACCAGCCCGAGGGCCGGCTAGGGGCCTAACATACTTGTGGCCGCCTAGGACCAGCCTGAGGGCCGGCTAGGGGCCTAACATAGCTGTGACCGCCCAGGACCAGCCCGAGGGCCGGCTAGGGGCCTAACATACTTGTGGCCGCCTAGGACCAGCCTGAGGGCCGGCTAGGGGCCTAACATAACTGTGGCCGCCTAGGACCAGCCCGAGGGCCGGCTAGGGGCCTAACATAACTGTGGCCGCCCAGGACGAGCCCGAGGGCCGGCTGGGGGCCTAACATACTTGTGGCCGCCTAGGACCAGCCTGAGGGCCGGCTAGGGGCCTGACATACTTGTGGCCGCCTAGGACCAGCCTGAGGGCCGGCTAGGGGCCTAACATAACTATGGCCGCCCAGGACGAGCCTGAGGGCCAGCTGGGGGCCTGACATAGCTGTGGCCACCCAGGACCAGCCCGAGGGCCGGCTAGGGGCCTAACATACTTGTGGCCGCCCAGGACCAGCCCGAGGGCCGGCTAGGGGCCTAACATACTTGTGGCCGCCTAGGACCAGCCTGAGGGCCGGCTAGGGGCCTGACATACTTGTGGCCGCCTAGGACCAGCCTGAGGGCCGGCTAGGGGCCTAACATAACTATGGCCGCCCAGGACGAGCCCGAGGGCCAGCTGGGGGCCTGACATAGCTGTGGCCACCCAGGACCAGCCCGAAGGCCGGCTAGGGGCCTAACATACTTGTGGCCGCCTAGGACCAGCCTGAGGGCCGGCTAGGGGCCTAACATAGCTGTGGCCGCCCAGGACCAGCCCGAGGGCCGGCTAGGGGCCTAACATACTTGTGGCCGCCTAGGACCAGCCTGAGGGCCGGCTAGGGGCCTAACATAACTGTGGCCGCCTAGGACCAGCCCGAGGGCCGGCTAGGGGCCTAACATAACTGTGGCCGCCCAGGACGAGCCCGAGGGCCGGCTGGGGGCCTAACATACTTGTGGCCGCCTAGGACCAGCGTGAGGGCCGGCTAGGGGCCTGACATACTTGTGGCCGCCTAGGACCAGCCTGAGGGCCGGCTAGGGCCTAACATAACTATGGCCGCCCAGGACGAGCCCGAGGGCCAGCTGGGGCCTGACATAGCTGTGGCCGCCCAGGACCAGCCCGAGGGCCGGCTAGGGGCCTAACATACTTGTGGCCGCCTAGGACCAGCCCGAGGGCCAGCTAGGGGCCTTACATGGAGCTGATGGAGCTACACTGATGTCGCTAAGGATGAGAGATAGAGCCAACGAGGCGGCAATAAAACCGTTGAGGGCCTTTTGAACCCCGAAGGGTGACCCGAGAGTCGCTGTGATGAGCCTTTAACCCCGGAGGGTGACCTGAGGGTGCTTGGACCAGGCTCAGGTTCCTTTTGAACATCGAAGGGTGACCCGAGAGTCGCTGTGATGGGACCATGCTCGGGAGCCTTTAACCCCGGAGGGTGACCTGAGGGTGCTTGGACCAGGCTCAGGTTCCTTTTGAACCCCGAAGGGTGACCCGAGAGTCGCTGTGATGGGACCATGCTCGGGAGCCTTTAACCCCGGAGGGTGACCTGAGGGTGCTTGGACCAGGCTCAGGTTCCTTTTGAACCCCGAAGGGTGACCCGAGAGTCGCTGTGATGGGACCATGCTCGGGAGCCTTTAACCCCGAAGGGTGACCTGAGGGTGCTTGGACCAGGCTCAGGTTCCTTTTGAACACCGAAGGGTGACCCGAGAGTCGCTGTGATGGGACCATGCTCGGGAGCCTTTAACCCCGGAGGGTGACCTGAGGGTGCTTGGACCAGGCTCAGGTTCCTTTTGAACCCCGAAGGGTGACCCGAGAGTCGCTGTGATGGGACCATGCTCGGGAGCCTTTAACCCCGGAGGGTGACCTGAGGGTGCTTGGACCAGGCTCAGGTTCCTTTTGAACCCCGAAGGGTGACCCGAGAGTCGCTGTGATGGGACCATGCTCGGGAGCCTTTAACCCCGAAGGGTGACCTGAGGGTGCTTGGACCAGGCTCAGGTTCCTTTTGAACCCCGAAGGGTGACCTTTATTGATGGGGTGAAAATAAAACCGCCTCGGGGGTTTCTTGGCCGGCCCGGGTTGTCTATGATCTCGGGACCACTAAAGTCATTTTTGAAAATATTTCGGGGGTCGCCCGGCCGGTCCGGGAGTTTGACTCGGAGCTGCCGAGACCATAGGACTTGAACCTCCTCGGAGGTTTCTCACACCGATCCGGGGGTGTCCTTATGATCGCGGGGCTACCGGAAAACTACCTCGGCAGTCGCTTGGCTGGCCCGAGTGGTTTTTTGAGAAATTGAATGAAAAAACTTCTTCTCTATTATTTATTTATTATTTTTTTTGTACAGCATTGCCACAGGGGTTTAGCTCAGGGCCACTTAGGACACAGGGCTTGAACCTCCGGAGGTTTCTTGTGCCGGTCCGGGGTGTCTGTGTCCCTTGGGGCGCTGAGGGGTTAGAAAGCCAAATAAAAAGAAATCTGCTAGATTATATGAGAAGAAACTTTGTTCTCGGAGTGTAGCATACTTAGCTTTCAAGGCTTTTTGCCTTTGCATTGTGTTTGGTGTCGATTAAGGGCTTGGGAGCTTTTCTTTTGGAGAAATTGGTCCCCTGCTGCTGACCTGGGTACTTCAGCCCGCTAGTGGTCTGTCCTCGCTTGGGCGTCATCACTTGTCCATTGCTGAGGATGCTAACTCTTCCCTCGTCAGATGTCCACCAGCATCATTTAATATATGAGGGTTTTTTTTTTCTTTTTTTTTTCTTTTTTTTTTTTTTGATACTCTCCCTATTAGTTTCTTCACAGTCACAGTATTGGAATCTAGCGACTTTTTGAAGTGGTGGAGAAGTTGCAAAGATCTTTTTCCAAAATTTGGTTTCCCTCCCCAAGTAACTGGGAACAATCCTCAGAAGCCTTCAATTGCTCAAAATCTTCTTCGACGTTATGCATGTAAGGGAAATCCTTTGCAAGCTCTCCCACCTCCTCCACAAGTTTGTGTCTATGTACACATGATTTGAGCTCATCCCGCTTTCGATCCAGAGGCTTACGTCCTGACTCCTCTTTCATAGCTTTTCGCCCTTGCGTAGTATTTTTCGTTTGGAGGAATTGGTCACCCTCAGTGCTGAAGTCTGAGAGCAGCTGGAACCGAATCTGCAAGAGGGCTCAGGCTTGGTTTGGCTCTTGGATGAAATAGACAAGAAGAGAGAGGAACAGAGAGGGTTTTGGTAGAGTTAGTAGTCGAAGCCTTTTCTTCATCTTTCACCTTGCATTAATTGCATCAACACCTCTTGGCCTACTACCACCAGAAATTAAAATGCCTACAAATGCTTGGAGTGACGGGGTATGGATAATGTCCCAAGTTTGCCCCTTTTTGAAAATTATTCTTTGACCATGTTGCAATCTACCTCCAACTGATTGTTGAGCCTTTGACTAAGTTCTTCCAGCCGCCAGTGTTGTTCATCCACATGCCTCCTTATCCCATGATTAAGGTCCTCTCAAGATGACTCAGGAGATGAGAAGAAAAAGGGAGACCGCAGTCTCTTGAAAGCTTCGTAGTGGCGGTGCTTATATGAAGCTTGATGGCGATAAGCTTCTCTATAAGGAGATTTCCCGTAGGTGAATCTCTGACTAACTGGTGCAGCTATCACGAGCGTGTGAGAAGCTTGGGCTGCTGCTGAATGGCCACCGAGCGTTGCTTCTGCGGCTTATGAACTGCTACATTCAAGGCTTGAACTTGTTGATTGAGGATGGCCAGTTGGTTAATTAGAGCAGCTGAGGCTGGTGGTGAAGGAGGAGCAGAGAGAGTGGTCCTCTGATGCTCAGTATGATGTGAATGCCCCCCAGCATGATTGGTGAGGACCTTCAGAATGTGCATCGCCACCATGGCTATCTTAAAGGGGACCAAGGCTTATAGCTCAGGAAGATAGAGCTTTCTTTCCTGCAGTGCGTGCCCCCCCTACCTGGCGCGCCAATCTGTTGATGCCCGGTCACTTTGAGTCGGCCTCCTTGAGCGTCGATCGTTCCCCCACAGAAATATCGGAGCCCTTCCTTTGTCTTCAAAGCCTGCAAGAAGTCCCACGGTCGGGTATTCCGGCGGAGACCCTCCGACGCTCAAGTTAGTGCTCTGGGCAACAGCCGTGAGCTTGAGAAAGCTCGAAAGAGAAAGAGTTAGAGAGCTCAGAATGAGCGTGTGTCCCCTTTGAGTTACCTCTTACCTTCTTTATTTACCATTGTCCTCTGTGTAGCTTGCTTGAGAAGTTTGAATCTTTGTCATCTAGTGGGAATGAGTCACGTGGGGCCTCATGATGGACCATGACTTTTGGGGCTCATTTAGTCTGAGTGGCTGAAGTGTCATGATGACTAAGTACTTTTGGTGGGTGAAATGTCAGGGCTGACATCTGTGAGGCCCAACTGCCGCCACCTGTCAAGACTTTTATGATGAATGATGACTTTCGATAAAGCTTACCTCTTAGTGGAATGTCAGAGCTTTACGCGCCATCTTGTCGGAGACATATGACCACTTAATTATCTCATTAAAGTAAGTGGCTATAATTTATTAATCCAGAAGATGACGTGGTGAACAGTCACTATAGGGCCCACGCGTGTCCGAGTTGGAAGCCACTAAGGAAGGGCCGCTGGGGACTTAGGTCCGGCGAGGCCGTTATCGACCGAGGCTGGGGCCGCCTAGGACTGCTCGGGAGCTGCCAAGGGTCTCTTGGGATCACTGTGGCCGCCTAGGACTGCTCGGGAGCTGCCAAGGGTCTCTTGGGATCAATGTGGCCGCCTGGAATTGTTCGGACCTGTGCGCGCATGAGGCCGGCTAGGATGTTCGTGGTAGAAAATAGGGGCCGCTTGGGACCGGTGCGGTCGCCTGGGAACGCTCGGGGCCGCCGTCATAGGAGTGTCGGGGGCCGCCTAGGATGGTGGTTGAGGAAGGCCACCTAGCTGGGAGAAGCCTTTGGGACCGCCTAAGATGAAGACGTCCCGAAGTTATTACCGAAGCACATTAACGTGCATGCATGGGGCCAAAAAGGGAGTCAATCGTGGCAACCATAAATGCACGTGGCCTTTAAAAGACCATAAAGCCCCGACACATAAATGCGATAGGGAGCGGTCGTTGTGGCGGCATTGGGAGTCTGAAACCGAAACCGCTAGAAAGGCCGCCTGGAAAGGCCACCAGGGATGGTCACCTAGAAAGGCCGCCTAGGGTGGCCGTTGAGGGAAAGGCCGCTCAGGACCTCCTCTACCGTCTCTCTCTCTCTCCTAATGGTTCGTGACTTGACATTGAATGCTCTTATTCAATTGAATGCTCTTATTCAATTGAATGCTCTCCAATAAATGCCTTTGAGCGAGGGTTTTATAAGACCTATAAATGTCTCGGCACATAAATGCCGCTGAGGAGGCCTAGAGAGAGAGAGAGGCTGCCTATGAAATATTGTGAGGAGGGGCCGCTTAGATATAAAGGGCCGCCTAGGATTTATTATGAAGAGGGGCCGCTTAGACATGAAGGGCCGCCTAGAATTTATCGTGAGGAGGGGCCGCTCAGACATGAAGGGCCGCCTAGGATTTATTATGAGGAGGGGCCGCTTACTTATGAAGGGCCGCCTAGGATTTATTATGAGGAGGGGCCGCTTAGACATGAAGGGCCGCCTAGGATTTATCGTGAGGAGGGGCCGCTTACTTATGAAGGGCCGCCTAGGATTTATTATGAGGAGAGGCCGCTTAGACATGAAGGGCCGCCTAGGATTTATCGTGAGGAGGGGCCGCTTAGACATGAAGGGCCGCCTAGGATTTATTATGAGGAGGGGCCGCTTAGACATGAAGGGCCGCCTAGGATTTATCGTGAAGAGAGGCCACTCAGACATGAAGGGCCGCCTAGGATTTATTATGAGGAGGGGCCGCTGACTTATGAAGGGCCGCCTAGGATTTATTATGAGGAGGGGCCGCTTAGACATGAAGGGCCGCCTAGGATATATCGTGAGGAGGGCCGCTTACTTATGAAGGGATTTATCTTTAGTCTCCGTATCATTAAATGCCGCCCATTGACTTGTCCATGGGACATTAATGACAAAAGGCGGTCCTTGGGAGAACCCACTCACATCACATATCTTTTTTCCCTATTGTTCTCTCTCTCCATTATGACGGATGCTTGCTGTAGTATAACGAAATTAAATGTCCACTACATCCTTAAAGAAAGAACCCGATAGGCCAGCGAGGCCGTCTAAGACCAGCCTAAAAAATTTTGAAAATTTTTATTTTTATTGTTCATGGGCCTGTTGAATGGCCCTATCATGTGGTGATGCGGATAAATTACCGGTAATGAGCGCCGAGCATGCTGAGATCTATTATGAGCCTCCAAATAGAGTGAAGAGGCCGCCTTCCTCCTTCGGAAACCTACAAGAAGTCCCTCCCGGCGAGAATCCTCCGACGCTCAAGTCAGTAAACTTATCGCTCAGTAATGTAGTAGAGAAAGAGAGAGATCGAGAGAGGCCCCCTTTTCCTGTTGAGCTCGGGGTCCTTTTATACATGTATGAGAGGTTCCTTTCTTTTCGTCCTTTTTTAACCGTCGAATCTTCCTCGTTGGGATAAGCTCCTTCGAACGACAAATGGTTAAACCGTTGCTGGATGAGGGCCACTTGTGGCGGTAACTGTTGGGCGCGCTAGCACTTGCCCGTGATTTCGGTGAGCGAGGTATATGGTAACATATCTCGAATCTTGGGATCTGTTACCTGAGGTGGGTCATAGTGTATGTAGGAAAGGCACCAAGTTAGGACCAGAGTCAAAGGCCGGAGCCGTCGCTGAAGGCCGGAGCCAAAGGCCTTAGCCGTTGCTAAAGGTCGAAGCCGAAGGCCGGAGCCAAAGGCTGGAGCCGTTGCTGGAGGTCGAAGCCAAAGGCCGGAGCCGTTGCTGAAGGCCGAAGTTGAGGCCGGAGCCAGAGGCCGTCACTGGAGGCCGAAGCTGAAGGTCGAAGCCAAAGGCCGGAGCCGTTGCTGGAGGCCGGAGCCAAGATTCTATCTCTGGGATTAGCTGTCACATCATTATTTCCAGAAATCGCGCAAAAGGTTATAACCACCTAGATGATATGGTCAGCCGTATCAGATGCCCTCCGCCCCTGAGATGAGTGAGCGTACAATCACCAGCGAAAGGGGTGTTAATATCCACCGGGCGGCTGACTTTCGCGCCATCATTTCGTCCGTTCGAGCTGTTGGGATTAGGGAAGATTTCCCTCGAGTAATGGGTCGCAAAAAGGCAGGCGTCATCATTGCGGTAAGGCCACCGCCATCTTTCTATTGGCGAAGTTCTTCGTGTTTTTCACGCCGGTAGGCTGCCGAAGCGGCTTCCATTTGAAGGTAGACACATGGTCAGACTGAACGGCCGCGGGATGATTTGAAATGGGGCTATAAAAAGAAAAGTCATCCTTTATTTTCCCATTCCCTCTTTTCTTGCGTTACAGCTTCCTTCCCTGAGTCCGCAAGCGTCCGTCCATCTTCCGTGTCTGTTCTCTCCTCGTGCTCCTTCAAGCTTTCCAGGTTAGTCTCCATGGCTTCCTCGCCCTCTTTCTATTTCCGATTCCGGGGGTCGTTCCCCCACTCCTTCTCAACTTTCGCTTTTTTACCAAGCCAATGGTCCACCCCATCCTCCGACCACTCCTCGCCAGAGCGGCGGCCGGTCAGACGACCCGCAGCCGGGAGCATCTGACCGTCGGACGGACCTCCACCCGGAGCCGTCCGACAGCTGCTGGTCCCTCCGGCGCTGTCAAGGAGTCCCCGAGGGGACTGCTTCCACTATGTCTGCTCAAGACATAGTCAACCTAAGGGCCAAGTATAGTTTTCCGTCAAACCTACGTCTGTCCTACCCCACTCCTGATGACAGGGTAACTTCTTCCGTCCTGGGAGAGTTGCCTTGTACGGAGCCTTCTTTAAGGCAGGACTTCGATTACCTATCCACCCTTTCATCCTTAATCTTTTGGATCGATATTCTTTAACGCCTTCCCAACTAGTTCCTAACTCAATCCGAACCATCGTTGGTTTTCTGGTTCTCTGTCACCTGCAAGGCATAGAGGCCAGTATCTTATTCCGCAGTTTCTATACCCTTCGCAAACAATCTGGTTGGTGGTCCTTTACTCCTAGACCCACTAGGATCCTTAAGTTATACCTTCCCACCTCTGTTAAAGGGTGGAAGGATAAGTTCTTTTTTGCTGACATCGAAGGGGTGAATGGAAGCTGGGGGACACCCAACATCGATGCCAATAGGGATTCCTCTATCCTCCAAGGGATCGAATGGCATTCGGGCAACTCCTGACTGCCGATATCCCTCGATGCAATAAGCTTCTGGTTGATGACAACCTTTGCCTTGCCGGCCTAATCCCTTCTAGTGGTAAGCACTTGATTACCACCTTTTTTCCTTCTTTCTTCCCCTCCTCTCTCTCTTTTTTTTTTTTTTACTTATCTCCTATTTTATAGGGATGACGCCATCGCTTCGCGAGCTTAGGCAGGCGGTTACTAAGAAGAGGAAAGCAATGGGGAATGAGCCCCTTGCTGAAAGGAGGGCTGTTGCTAAAATTCCAAGGAGGGCCGACGCGGGGAGGGCCGACGCTGGAGGGGCTAGAGTGGTGAAGCCCCTGCGCGCAAAGGTTTTGAAGAAGGCTGACGCTGGAAGGGCCGACGCTAGGGGGGCGATGCTGGAAAGGCCCAAGTTGTGGATCCCCCGCACGTGCGCGAGGCGGCCAGAGCTCAAGCCGACGAGCCCGCCAGGAGAGACTCGATAAGGGCCGAAGCCAGCAAGGAAGCTGGGTGGAGCCAAGGAGGAAAAGGATCACCTTCAGTTCCGGTTCCCCCCCTGTGATTCTGCTCGATCCTTCTCCGGAGCAGGTCGCCAAAGCACCCTCACCCCCGCCCGAAGCCGTGGAGAAGGAGCGGTACTTATAACAATAAGGCCGACTCCAGCAGTTACCATGCCCTAAAGGGGCAAAAACTGAAGCGCCTCCACCATTAAAGGGGTCGGAGGCAGCAGAGTCGGAGGCGGAATCCTCCCCCGCGGCACCCGTGTCAGTGGAAAGGAAGGGCGTCGACCCTTCCTTCCAATCACTTTTAGCGAACCATAGCCGCTGGGCCGAGCGAGCGTTGGATGAAGCCTCTGTGGTAGAGGTGCAGGAGTTTCTCCGGCATCAGGGGAGGGCCACCTTCTTCCGCGAGGCTTCCGTGGCACATCTTTGGGTGAGTTTTGCCCTATTAACCCTTTCGCCTTTGTTTTTTTTTTTTTTTTTAACATTGACATTCCGTCCAGGCATTGAACTCTCTGATTGCCATGAGGGACCTTGGACCCTTAGTGATGCTGCCCTTGACCAGTCGCGGGAGGAGATGCTATCCCTCCAGGCTAGGGCAGAAAAGGCAGAGATGGCCTTGGAGGATACCCGGGCCACCTTAAAGGGTGAGGTCGAAGGCATCCGGCTGAGAGCTGAGAAGGCAGAGTACGCGCTGGAAGTTGCCCAGCGTCGGGCGGCCAACGAGCTGGATAACGCCCAGGCGGCCGAAGAGAAGCAAAGATTGGCCGAGGAGAGACTGGAGGCAGTGGAATCAGAAATTGCATTTTGAAGAACCGACTGGATTCCGCCTCCATTGAAATAAATGCAGCAAAAGAGGTCGCCCGCCAGTCCGACGCCAAGATTGCCGACTTGGAGGCGGCGGTGACTGAAGCCAAGAGGGAGGCCGCCGATGTAACATCCTGAAAACCTTGTAATTTATGGCAATTTTTATTTGAAATGAAAGTCAGAAAGTTTCAGTGAAATGTGGGTGTGTTGGCCTTTTGATAAATGTAAAGAGAAGAAATTTTAGAGTAAATGAGTATATTTCTGAATGTTAATGAGTTTGATTTAAGAAATTGAGAGACTTAAGTTTTAATGGGTTTAAATCACAAGAAAAATCAAGTTTAGTTTGAGTTTTATCCTAAAAGATGTTTTTAGTAGTTGGAGTCGACACTATTTGGAGTGGAGTTGACTCTGGCACGGTTTTAAACTTTCGACACGCTTTGAGTCGACACCTGCAGAGGTGGAGTCGACACCTGCAGAGAAAACAGAAGGTTAACATTTCTGCTGCAGTGTTGGAGTCGACACCTACTTTTTGGAGTCGACACCTATATTTATGGAGCCGACACCTATTTCTGCTGGAGCCGACTCCAAGACGGCAGGTTTTTCTGAGTTAAATCTTAAGAATTTCATATTTATTCCGTTTCAAGTCCGATTTGGATGCCGTTTGAACCGTTGGATTTCTAAAATCGAGTTCTTCAAGCTGGTAAAGTCTTTTCTTAGAAATGTTACATAAAAGTATTGATTTAAGTAAAAATGATATCTGGACTATAAATCGATTAAAAAAATGCTATGTCAGGGGCAAAATGGAAAAGGCTCCGATGTCAATTGCTAATTGTGTTAAGGGCAACTTGGGAAAGAAAATCTAAGGGCAAAATATCATGGTTATAAGTGAGCCACGTGTTTTCTAAAAAGCGTGCGTTAAGAGTGTTTAAGGGCAAAAGGAGAATTTGGCATGCCTTAACCCTTAAGTTTCCCATGACTTGGTCCCCAAGTCATTAGAGAAAAAGGGAAAAACGTGGGTTTAGCCAGAGAAAAAAAGAAAGAAAGAAAGAGAGAAAGAAGAGGAGAAAAGAGAGGAAGACGAAGAAGAAGAAGAAGGAGGAAGAAAGAGGAAGGGAAAGGGGAGCTTGGGTTTGTGCTCGACTCCAGGTAAGCTATAGCTTCCCTAGATCTTGCATGACTTTAGATTTTCTTAGATTATTGTACTTTGAGGTAATAGTAGAAGAAATCTTGAGTAGAGAAAGGATGGAAGAAAATAATGAGATATTAGAGGATAGATCATGTATGCATGTATGGTTCATGGGAAAACCTCGTGTGGAGGTAATCCTAATAGCTATCGTATCTGTATGTTGACGTAGGTCAAGAGGGTTATTCCAGGGAGCCGGAATACCAGAGTTGAGTATCAGTCGAGGAGTAACCTACTAAGGTGAGTGGGTTTCTCATCTAGCAATGAGAAGTTAATTTGAGCTAGTATAATGAGATTAATACCTAGTTATGGTATGTTATGTTTAGCAGAGTATTATGTATGTTTTAAATATGAGAAATGAGAACCTAGTATATGATATTCTGATAAATGAATTTTGAGCATGAGTTTTAAGCATAAAGAAATAAGCATGAGTTTCGAGCATGAGTTTTGAGCATAAACACATAAGCATGAGTTTCGATGAGGGGATTTTTAATGTATACATGGCATATTTGCATGATAAAGCTTTACAAATGATGTATGTATCATACTGAGCATCAGACAGCTAGGGGGCTGATCACCTTTAGACTGTACTGTAGCATGAGCATTGCACACTACTATCGAGCCGGCACCTCCTTGCGAACAGATCGTACGATGAACCCCAGAATCAGGGTGAGTGCACGCTTAACCAGGCCAGTGGGGCTGATTGTGAGCAGCCCGTAGGGGCATGAATCATAGCTCAGTGGAGCTGATTACTATATATAGCCCGTGGGGAGAGAGAAAACCCGAGGTTCCAGGGTTAAGGAACAAAGCACTTTGCCGGGTGAACCGCATGGATAAGGGGTGCTATTTGTGCGGGATCCTGTTGCTAGTCATGCACCCAATGAGAGTACACCTACGGAGGGCGACTGTAGGGTGGTACCTCAGAGGCATTACACACACAGCCCAGCATCATGAGATTTAAAAGCATATGTTGTGATATAAAAAGGGCCAGTGGGCCGAGTAGTTATCCCGAGAGGGAGAGTTTACTTGAGATGCCAATGGGCAATCAGATTCCGGTGGGAGTCTGAGAATTTAATAAAGAAGTCTGGGTTGTAGATAAAGAATGCATATTTTTATATTATAATGCATGAATTTTTATCTTAATGAGTTATCTTTCAGTAAAAAGTTATTGTAGAGTATTTCAGTACTGATATGTTATTTGAAGAATAAGCTACATTTTATTTTATCTGATATCATGTTAAAAATGTACTTTGACTTGTACAAGCTAAATAGTATCAGCATACGATTGAAAATAAGAGGTTATGGTTCTCTATTTCTCCATAGTTAGATGGTTATCCAGTCACTGGGACTTAGGTCTCATCCCTCTATGATTTAAATGTTCTTTCAGATCAGTGAGTATTTCTGCCAGGATCACAAGATAAGCAGGACAGAACCCTTAGCTGGTGAAGCTTGCTTGGATGCAAGGGTGTATAGATGCTAGCCTTGTATATTGAGACAATGTGGATTGATATTTGTATATTGTATATGTGTATGTGTATAGTGAGATGTAATGATGTTTTAGACCTTTTGGGATATGAATATGAGACTTATGTTTTGGAGAAAATTATGAGCATGATGTGTGCACTTATGATTTTGATGTCGATTGTGAATGTGATCTTGTAAACTTCCTGAGGAATGTCATGAAAAATATTATCTGAGCAGGTTGATGCTTAGTGTTGATTGAGTGATTTGTGTATATAATTGAGATAAAAATGAAAAGTTTTTAACAGGATGTGTTTTCGTGTATCTGCCACTTATGATAATTAGTTGGGGTTCTCTAGCTCTTTATGGAGCGCTACATAAAGACTAGTAAAACTCTATCCGATTACCACAAGTGTGCAGGTGTGCTGTCGGTGGCCCCAGAGAGGAGGGGGAGCTGCCGAGGCTGATAAAAAGGTCACGGAGGCCGAGAAAAGAGCTACAGAGGCTGTAGAGGACTTCAGGAAGTCTAAAGCCTTTAGTAAGGAATTAGCCGAATCGACGACATTCGCTTACGAGGCTGGCTTCCAGGACTGCAAGGAAAAGATCCAGGAACTCTACGACCTCGAGGGGATTGAAGGGTTGGAGCCAGATAAAGTCCCTGAAGATGACGATCCGGCCCCAAATGACCCTTAGTTTTTTTTATTGTATTGCTCCAAGCCCGACTCAGATCGGCAATTTTGTAAACTTTTAGCCATCAATGAATATTTTAATTCTCAACACTTGTCTTTGATCATGATTAGCTTTGCTTGTGTGAGTTGTCGCGAGATGAAAGTTGAGCTGTAGGTAGTATACGACCCCGCTCGTACTGACGCGAAGTCGTAGAATGCCTAATACCTCGTTAGGTATATCGCGCAGAATGGGACTGTGTGCGGCGACACGCTGTCCCTAAGTGCCGACGCGAGGCCAGGCCTAACTGTCGACGCGGAGCCGGTCGTTGGTGCCGACGCTGGGAGGCCGGTCTTTAGCGCCGACGCGGAGCCGGTCTTAATTGCCGACGCGGAGCCGGTCTTAATTGCCGATGCGGAGCCGATCTTTGTTACCGACGGAGCCGGTCTTAATTGCCGATGCGGAGCCGGTCTTTGTTGCCGACGCGGAGCCGGTCTTAATTACCGACGCGGAGCCGGTGGTGCCGACGCGAGCCGATCTTAATTACCGACACGGAGCCGGTCTTAATTGCCGACGCGGAGCCGGTCTTTGGTGCCGACGCGGAGCCGGTCTTTGTTGCCGACGCGGAGCCGGTCTTAATTGCCGACGTGGAGCCGGTCTTTGGTGCCGATGCGGAGCCGGTCTTTGTTGCCGATGCGGAGCCGGTCTTAATTACCGACGCGGAGCCGGTCTTTGGTGCCGATGCGGAGCCAGTCTTTGTTGCCGATGCGGAGCCGGTCTTATTGCCGACACGGAGCCGGTCTTTGGTGCCGACGCGGAGCCGGTCTTTGTTGCCGACGTGGAGCCGATCTTAATTGCCGATGCGGAGCCGATCTTTGGTGCCGACGTGGAGCCGGTCTTTATTGCTGACACGGAGCCAGTCTTAATTGCCGACGCGAGCCGGTCTTAATTGCCGACACGAGCCGATCTTTGGTGCCGATGCGGAGCCGATCTTTGGTGCCGAAGCGTGTCTTTGGTGCCGACGCGGAGCTGATCTTTGGTGCAAAGCATGATCACTCAAAAACAATGCAAGCATTTTGAACAGCAATCTATCAAGTAGATTCAAATTAATGAAGCTAACACATTACTGATAATACCGGCGTAAATTGTCGGCGTTCCAAGTGCGAGAAAGCGGTTTCCCGTCTAGCTCTTCAACTTTGTATGCCCCGTGATGAAGTACCTCCTTGACACGGTATGGTCCTTCCCATTTCGGTGCCAGCTTGCCCCCTCTGTTGGCTTTGATACTTCAGCTCGTCGCAGAACGAGGTTTCCAGGGCGGAATGTCTTGGACCGTACTCGAGCGTAGTATTTGGCCGCTCGCTGATGGAAAGCTGCCATGCGAAGTTGCGCCTGGTCTCGCAATTCTTCTACTAAATCTAGATCGGCCGCAGCTGATTTGGGTTGCTCTCTTCGTGGTATAACTATGTCCGGGGACTGGGGACTCCTATCTCCACCGGAATGACTGCCTCAGTCCCAAAGACCAGGCTGAAAGGAGTTTCCCGGTGGGGGCTCGTGGCATCGTGTGGTATGCCCACAATACACTGGGGAGTTCCTCCACCCAACGCCCTTTGCAGCCATCTAGCCGGGCCCTGAGCCCTTGGAGGATGATGCGGTTGGTCACCTCGGCTGTGCCGTTGGTCTGGGGTGCCCCCCAGAGGTGAATCATTGATGGATGCCCAGGCCGATGCAGAATTCCGGAAGGCCGTGTTGTCAAACTGTCGGCCGTTATCAGTAACGAGGGTGTGCGGCAGCCCGAACCGGCACATGACAGACTTCCAGAAGAAAGACCTTACTTTGCCCTCGGTAATCTTAGCGAGAGCCTCCGCCTCGATCCACTTGGTGAAATGGTCAATCGCTACCACTAAGAACTTGCGTTGTCCGGAGGCTGGAGGAAATGGTCCCAGGATGTCCATGCCCCACTGGGCGAAGGGCCAGGGTGAGGCCAGGGGGATCAGCTGGGACGCCGGTTGGTGTTGAATGTTTGAATGACGCTGGCAGCTGTCACACCTCTTAACAAGTTCGGACGCATCCTCCTTCATTGTCAGCCAGTAATACCCTGCCGTAGGGCTTTGTATGCGAGAGCTCTGCCCCCAGATGGCTTCCACATATACCTTCATGTATCTCTCGCAGGATATAATTTGCTTCTGTGGGGCCAACACATCTGAGAACTGGGTATGAGAACGACCTTCGGTAGAGTTTTCCCTCCATTATGAAAAACTTCGGGGCCGTCTTCTTAGTTTCTTGGCCTCGGCAGGGTCCTCTGGGAGGGTACCATCGGTAAAGTACCGGACATAAGCGTCCATCCAGGAAGGCTCCTGCTCAACTGGTAGAGTTTCTCTTGTTATGTCAATACTCGGGGCTTCCAAGTGCTCGACATAAGCTCTTCCCAGCATCCCATCAGTTGAGGTGGCAAGATGGGATAAGCGTCGGCTCTAGCATTTTCCCCTCGAAGGATGTAGCTAACATTAAAGTAAGCTAAGAGAGCTTGCGACTGCACCATACTTAAATAGCGAGACATGATGGGATCCCTTGCTTCATATTCTCCTGCGATTTGGCCAGCGACCAGTTGGGAGTCAGTGAACGCCCTAAGGCATTTTACCCGAAGCTCTCGGGCTAATCTTATCCCAGACAGCAGAGCTTCATATTCCGCCTGATTATTGGTGGCTGGAAAGAGGAAGCGGAGTGTGCACTCGGCTACAGCTCCATCCGAGTTGGCCAAGATGAGGCCTGCTCCGCTCCCTTGAGAATTTGACGCCCCGTCTACATGAAGGACCCATTCATCATCACTGGTTCCGAGAGGCGAGGGGTTTGTAGAAGATTCTTCGGTTGCTCCTCTCCCCAGGTGCACTCGACCAAAAAATCCGCCAGGACTTGAGATTTCATGGCCGAGAGAGGGCGAAAAGATAGATCGAATTCCCTCAACTTGAGTGCCCACCTTGCCAATCGGCCGGAAGTATCCGGCGAGCGAGAATTGTCTTTAGAGGTTGGTCTGTGATCACCGCGATCGGGTGGGCTTGGAAGTATGGCCGCAGGCGCTGGGCAGACACGATCAATGCGAAGATAATCTTCTCAATCTTCGAGTACCTGGTCTCCGCATCGTGGAGCACCTTGCTTGTGTAATACACTGGCTTTTGCATGCCATTGGTGTCCACGCGGACCAGCACTGAACTAACGGCTTCGGGAGAAGCCGCGAGGTATAGGAGTTTTTCTCCACCTGTTGTCTTGGATAGCAGCGGCGGGATAGATAAGAATTCCTTTAGCCCCTCGAACGCCTTCTGACATTCTTTCGTCCATTCGAATCCATTGGCCTTGCGGAGCGCCTTGAAGAAAGGTAGGCACCTTTCAGCGGACTTGGACAGGAAACGACTCAAGGCGGCCACCCTTCCCGTCAGGTGCTGTATTTCCTTCTTGTTGGTGGGAGACCTCATGTCCAAGATGGCTTGAACTTTGTCCGGGTTTGCCTCGATCCCTCGCCGGGTCACCATGAAACCCAAGAACTTTGGCTGTCACCCCAAATGCACACTTGCGTGGGTTCAGCCTCATTTGGTATCTACGAAGGTTGTCAAAAGTCTCCGTTAAGTCAGCGATATGGTCGGTGGCGTGGACACTTTTTGTCAGCATGTCATCCACGTACACCTCCATGTTGCGTCCTATCTGGTCTTCGAAGACTTTATTCATTAACCTTTGGTAGGCTCCCGCATTTTTTAGCCCAAATGGCATTACCTTGTAGCAGTACAACCCCTTCTCAGTTATGAAGGAGGTAGCTTCCTCATCCACTGGGTTCATCCTGATCTGGTTGTACCCAGAGAAAGCATCCATGAAGCTAAGGACCTCATGGCCGGATGTAGCGTCCACCAGTTGATCGATCCGGAGTAGGGGAAAGCTGTCCTTGGGGCATGCTTTGTTGAGATCTGTGAAGTCCACGCACATACTCCAGCTTCCATTAGTCTTATGGACCATCACCACGTTGGCCAACCATTCGGGGTAATGAACTTCCCGAATATGGCCTGCAGCCGTCAACTTGCGAACTTCCTCATCGATAGCTTTCTGCCTGTCCAGAGCGAAGCTCCTTTTCTTCTGTCGGACCGGCCGACACCCCGGCCTGATGTTGAGCCGATGGGTGATCACCTCCTCAGGGACGCCCGACATGTCTGAGGACGACCAGGCAAAGACGTCGACGTTGATACGCAGGAAAGTGAGAAGTCGATCGCGTGCCTCCTCGAAAGTAATGCCCCAACCTGGACGGTCCTTGCCAGGTCATCCCCCAAGGGGAGGGTCAGAAGGTGCTCGGCTGGTTCTCCCCTCCTTCCCAGTTCTCGGGGATCGAGCGGCTCAGAAGCTATGGCCGACGCCGCCTCCAGTGGACTGGGAGACAGGTGATAGCAAACCGGTGGCGGGCTTTGCTCTCCTTTCATTTCTCCAACTCCTTTTCGGTGGGGAATCTTACCAATAATCTCTTAGTGGAGATCACGGCATCTAGCGAATTCAATCCTGGTCTCCCCAATATAGCGTTATAAGCCAGCGGGACCCGGACCACCAGAAATTTATGACCACCGTGCTTTGACACGGAGGGGTTCCAGCCGTGACGGGGAGGGCAATCTCCCCTTCAACGCTCACGGAGTCCCCAGTAAAGCCCATTAGAGGCGTGGCGATGGGTCGGAGGGAAGACTTCAACAGGTTCATCCGAACAAAAGCTTCGTAGTTCAAAACATCTACCGAACTCCCACTATCAACTAAAATTCTTTTTACAGGATGTTTGGCTATAGTCATGGACACAACGACGCTGTCGTCATGCTTATTAACTACCCCATCTAAATCCCTTCCAAAGAAAGGAATTACAGAGTCTACTCCCTCTCGCGGTCTTTTTGAACCACCACCTGCCCCCCAGGAAATCATAGCTATGGTCTTCTCCGTAGGAGCATTGTCCACGCCGGTCTGAAGTGTCGGAGGCACCGATGGACCGGAGTAGGAAGGTTTCCCCTTCGAACGAATTTTCCAAGTGACCCTGCTGGACAAGCTCTTCGATGGCTCTCTTTAAATGGTGGCAGTCCTCGGTGTCATGACAATAATCTCGGTGGTACCGGCAGTACAGTTCCTTGTTGCGGGGGGTCCCGACTTCAAGGGGGCGGACGCTTGAAGTAAGGTTCTTCCTCGATTTCTAGCAGGATGTGAGATATCGGAGCCATGAGGGGAGTGAATTGCTCCTTAGGAATAAGCGTCTGTGGCCGGCGATCTGAGCGGTGAAGAGGTTCAGGCTTCCGGGGTCGTGCTCCGGCATGTTCAGTAGGCGGTGGTTTCTTGCTGGGGTTCTTGTCAGCTTCCCTCCTGGAAGAATCCGCCTCGTCAGCACGGATGTATTTCTGCGCCGGCTCAGAAGCTCGGCATAAGAACTCGAAGGCTTCTTGTCTAGGGAATAGGCAAACCTAGAGGGACGGAGTCCCCGCTTTAATGCCAAAGTGGCTACAGAATCATCTAGGTTATATACCTCCAATGCTGCCTCTTTGAACCGAGCGACAAAGTCCTTCAGGGTCTCGCCACTCCTTTGCTAGACAGCGAATAAGCTATCAGCCACTCATGGGATCTTCCGGCATGCATCAAAGTGGGCCAGGAAAAATCGCTCGAGCTGTCGGAATGAATTGATGCTGCGCGGCGGCAGCCGAGAATACCATGCACGTGCCGCCTTGCGAAGGGTGGCCGAAAACGACACATAGAAGGGAGTCCGTCATCCCCTGGACCTGCATGAGGACCTTGTAGCTCTCCAGGTAGTCCAGTGGGTCCGTCGTGCCATCGTACGGATCCAGCTGGGGGAGATGGAAACGGGGCGGGACCGGTTCCTCCATGATATGCCTGGAAAGCGGGGGGCGGTGCTCATAGTCCGTCCCGTGAGGGTCAGCGATCCGGCGGCTAAGCTCCTCCAACCGTCGATGATACTCATCGAGCCGTTGCTCGGCCCGATGGGTAGTCTTCCTGAAGGCGCCATCTTTAGATGAGTCAGAAGAGGAAGCCGAAGAAGACCGCTGGCGTAAGGAGCGCACCCGTCGGGATTCTCTCTCGTCCGGCCGTTGGTGGGAACGACCAGAATGATGGGAGGAGGGCCGGCGCCGCTTTGAGGCCTCTCGGCGACGAGGCTCAGGAGGTGAGTGACGGGAGACCTCAGGTGGGGTCCCGCCTTGATGAGACTGAATTGTTCCCCGTACCCCTTCACCAGGCGGAAGGGGTTGAGGTACAGCGCAAAGCAGTGTTCCTGCAGTCCCCTTACCATTGTCATCAGGTCCTGGACCTGGTGAGCCAGAACCTCAAGCCGGTCAGGCTGGCTCGAATGTGTAGGGGGTGGAACACGGAGGTTGGCCTCCGATTGCTCAGCCCGCGAATGCGCTCCGCGGTCTGGCTGGTGGAAGCCTCCTGTGCTCGTGTTGTCACCATCGTCTTCCTTGCAGAATCGGTGGGGTCACAGGGAGAACTTTCGTCTTCCCTGCGTGCGATGCCCCTACCTGGCGCGCCAATCTGATGCGGACAAATCACCGGTGATGAGCGCCGGGCATGCTGAGATCTATTACGGGCCTTCAAATAGGGTGGAGAGGCCGCCTTCCTCCTTCGGAAACCTGCAAGAAGTCCCTGGCCGGTGTTCCCGGCGAGGACCCTCCGACGCTCAAGTCAGTAAACTTGTCGCTCAGTAATGTAGTAGAGAAAGAGAGAGAGAGATCGAAAGAGGCCCCCTTTTCCTGTTGAGCTCGGGGTCCTTTTATACCTGTTTGGGAGGTTCCTTTCTTTTCGTCATCTTTTAACCGTCGAATCTTCTCGTTGGGATAAGCTCCTTCGAACGGCAAGTGGTTAAACGTTGCTGGATGGGGGCCGCTTATGGCGGTAACTGTTGGGCGCGCTAGCACTTGCCCGCGATTTCGGTGAGCGAGGTATATGGTAACAGATCCCGAATGTATGTAGGAAAGGCACCAAGTTAGGACCAGAGTCAAAGGCCGGAGCCGTCACTGGAGGCCGGAGCTAAAGGCCGAGCCGTCGCTGGAGGCCGGAGCTAAAGGCCGGAGCCAAAGGCCAGAGCCGTTGATGGAGGCCGAAGCCAAAGACCGGAGCCAAAGGCCGAAGCCATTGCTGGAGGCGGGAGGCCATCGCTGGATGCCGAAGTTGAAGGCGGAGCCGAAGGCCGGAGTTAGAGGTCGAAGGCCATAACTGAGGCCGAAGCTGAAGGCCGGAGCCAAAGACCGAAGCCGTTGCTGAAGGCCGGAGCCAAAATTTTATCTCTAAATTAGCTGTCATATTATTATTTTTAAAAATCACGTAAAAGGTTATAACACCCGGTCAGCCGTATCATGTGGTATAAACGCACGGCATAATAGGAAAGAACTTTTTTTTTTCAACTTTAATATCTATATATCAGTTGTAGTTGGGCCCCAGCATCGTTTGGCCGATCACCTGTTAAGCGGTAAACACAAGGGGTGATCTTTAATACTTCCTTGCGAAATCCTCGCAATTTAAGAAGGCAACACTGTCTTATTGGCACATGTACGCTAGATTTACTTCGGAGATTGGATTTGAACCATCCTACATGCAATGCCACAGAGAGGCCATGAGGGAGAAGTCAAACGTTACCAGGAAAATTAATGGGAACCATCTTTTTATTCGGGCAATGGAACTCTGCCAGCACTCGCTTGACTTCTACTTGACAAGACTACCCGATAACCGCGCCACCCTGTTCCCCTTGAAAACTTTCGACCGTCGCTTGAGATGAGAGCTATTTGGCAACTCCAAGTCTCCAACTAAATTTAGTGCTATAATTCTTCTATCGTGGTGGGGTTTCAAGTTCAACTGCTAGGCCAGCAGCAAAAGCCTACGTGACGTTGACGTTGCAGTCGCCCAGCCAATCTCAGCCGGTCTCTGCCGCTCCGAACGTGACGTGAGAAAGCCCACTCCACTTCACGGCTGGTCAGTTCCGTGTTCCATTGCGACTGCCACCGAAAAGCCCCACATCGATGAATGCCTGCAATAATTGACCAGACGCCGAAGACGAGCAGGGACCACCAAAGACAGCAGCAGAAGAAAACAAGGGAGGAGAAGGGAAGAGCCCCAAAGACAGCAGCAGAAGAAAACAAGGGAGGAGAAGGGAAGAGCCGAAAGTCTCGTGAAGAAAATGGAGCTACTGGGGGGGGGGACCATTCGAACTTACAGGGTGGCAGACGAACCACAAGCCATGAATCAATAAATAAATGTAGAAATTTAGGATGTTGTGGGATTTATATGTCCTCAACATTGAGTTTCTGACCAAATCTATGGCTTCACATGTCATCCTTCCATCTCTCCTTCTTACGCAACTGTTCATATTCTTTGGGCTCTCTTCTGGAAGCAATGTGAGTTTTAGTTGGTCTTTCTTCGCATGCCTTTCTTTCTATGTGCAATGGCTACATTAGGTTTGTCTTCGTACTTACAGGTGTACATTGTGTACATGGGAGAGAAGACCAAGGAGGAGCCCAAGCTGGTTCAGGAGCTGCATCATGGCATCCTTTCTGCCGTGCTCGGAAGGTACTCATCTGTTGTCAACCCTTCTTTAACTGTGGCATCTGAAGTTCAAATTTTGGTCTACTAACTTTTTTTTTTTTTATTTATAATACACATATAAATTTAGCAAAGAAGCAGCTGAATCTTCGATTTTATATAGCTACAAACATGGGTTTTCAGGGTTTGCTGCTGTGCTGACGCAAACTCAAGCGAATAGCCTTGCTGGTGTGTGTATGAACTTTGTTGATTAATTTTGGATGATGGGCGTTTACAATATTTTAGAGGATTCAATGCCTTTTGCGATAATGAAATGCAGATTGGCCTGGAGTTGTTCGTGTTGTTCCGAATCGGATTCTTGACCTACACACAACAAGGAGCTGGGATTTTCTGCATTTGAATCCTAAGCCTTCAGATGGGCTTCTTCTAAGGAGCAGGTCAGGTGATCCGTCGATAATTGGTGTGTTGGATAGTGGTAAGTTTGATGGTTAATGCTCTTATAGGAGTGGTAAATGGAAATGGGTATATACTTGAAGATTGGTCTGTGTCTGAATTGAAGGAATATGGCCTGAATCTGAAAGCTTTAATGATGATGACATGGGCAAAATTCCATATCGTTGGAAAGGAAAATGCCAGGAAGGAGAGAAGTTTCAGATTTCCAACTGCAACAGGTCAGTGTTTTTTTTTTTTTTTCCTTTTCCTTTTCTCGTTCTTTCTCAATTGTGCATATATAGTTGCAAGGTGTCTATTGAACATGAGATGGTAGTCTTTCTATTTCTTCCCTTAATACTTCTATTAATGAAGAAATAAAGTGCCCATTCATGATATACCATATCTATAATGTGCATCATGTTAGAGGATAATTGATGCTAAGGTCCAATGTACCGATATTAGGCTAGTATGGTCACTATGGTGTGCATCATATTGAACCGGTGATGTACCGGTCAAATGAACTAGGAATCCCACCCACGTCTACCATTGAACCTGAAGGTTTGGTTCGGTTTGATTCAGTATGCTTATAAAAAGGTGGTATGAGTGGTTTGAAGCAGTTTGCCTTCCATACTGAATCTAAAAATCAAACCATCCCAGTTTTAAGTCGGTTCGGTTTGCCCCTAACTATGCGATTTGAGACAAATCAGTTAACCCTGATTAGCACAACAGGTAGGGTTTATCTTTGTATCTCTTGTGCTAATCTGTATTGATACTAGTTGACTAGGCATCAATATGTATCATTTTTATATGCTGTGATCCTGGTAATACATGATGGTATAATCTTGCATCACACTTTCTTGTAAGATTGCATCATACTTTCTTGGTTTAGAAGTTATTGCCATCCTAAATAGCACTTATTTTGTACTCTAGATTTTATGAAATTCCTTTACTTTTATTTAGTGGAATTGAAGACTGAATTTGATGTCATATTCAACAAGTATTACTATTTTTCATTAGAAAACAATTAAATGCCATGGTTATCCATAAGTATTTAAACTTCCACTGGTATTAATAGTATCTGAATTTCTCATCAGACTTTTGTTACAATGCTTAAAATTTGTTTTCAGTGTGTGTGTAAAACCAACCTTCTTTTCAGTTTTGCTATTTGTGACCTTATTTTTTGATTGGCCAAAATGCTTTTTATTGGATGAAAACATGCTAGATATTATATCCCTAAACACATCCATTGAGGATTGCTAGTCATCAAAAAAGGGAATGGGAAGGACAGGAACCATGGTAGCCTTCATAGACTCTATCATTGATTCATCATTGTTTGAAGGATAGGAGAGAAGGTGTGAGGACTTGTGCGGGTTTATGTTTCATATTGATCATGCATTGAAAAAATCTTGGGTACCTATACAGGACCACAAAATAAAAATAATATCTTTAGCATTTTTCGATGAGATATTAGGTTGTTAATGAATATATTAGAGCAAACTTAACCGATAACCCATATGAAATATAGGACATTACAACATGGGCCTTTTGAGTCTGATTGTGTGCTGGTCATGGTGTTTTTATTAGATATGATGGGATTTGGATTCTTAAACTGATGAGGATGTTGAGGTTTAAATGGAGGGAGAATGTGACAGCCCATTCATTGGTTGAGTTTACTCTTATATTGATTGTGCACCAGATGTTCTTGGGGGTACTTATATAGGGCCAATGAACCCAAATAATATCTTTTGTTAAATTTTAGCCTAGTGAGTAAATTAGGGCCTAAATGGAGGGAGATCATGAGGACTCATGTGAGTGTGTGTTTAGTTCCACACTAATTATGTATTAGAGAGATTTTGGGCACATATAGGGCTAAGAAATCAAAAAATAACTTATAGATAGGACTTTTGGTTGATGTCCTTTGTCACTATAGGGTTGGCCCTAGTTCCAAAAACTTTTCTAGTCTTCAGCCTAAACCTGAGCTTGTCCCAAAGCCCAAATGGGCTTGACCCCATCGAGCTTGATCGGGCTCAAGGAATTGACTTCGATGGATGTGTGGGGTGTCCAGTAGTATATTGTGCAGTGGAATAAGAAAACAAGCATGGGACAAAATTTCTCTTTTTCATAAATCACCATAATATGTAGATTATATGCAAAATAGGAGAGATTTATACTTGTTAGCAAATGCTGAGATTGAGAAAGTACACTACCTGAAATTTGTACGCTATCTGAAAATTACTATCTTTGGCTGCCTTAATCCAGTGGTCGTCTAGAGCCTTATCTAGCTCTAAGTCTCCAGTACTCATAGGCTAGGGGATGCTTTGCAAGAAAAGCTTGTATCAAAAGCTTTCTTTCTCTAGCACTCTCGCTTTTTGACGAGGAAACCCTATCCAACATCTCTCTTTTCCTCTATTTATGTGTCATATGGATTAGATTTGGATGCATAACTGAAGGATGCCCTTTCATTTTTTAAAGCTGAGGGGAGACCCCAAAGCTTTCCTTTTCCACCAAGTGTCCTGGTCCTAGCAGGACTAGCCAAGAGACAAGGAAGAGATGGCATGCCTATCCATGCTGCCTCCTTAGAGCTGTTATTGGACTCCAACAAAAGAGCCATGGGTGCAAGCTATTGACAAGTACCTCCTTCTGGAAGTGCATGCGCTCTTGTGGGTGTGTGCCTTCTCCTAGATGTTTAAGGCATGAGGGTGCCAGCCACTTTACTTGGATCCCATCCAAGTTGCCTAGGATTTACCTAAGTTTAGTCTTCTTTGACCTAATCTAGTTCAATACTTGTATTCCAGCTATTTCTTTTTTTTTTTTTTAATCTCAATCTCTTCTTCAAAGAAATCTAGATCTTTTTAAATCCAATATGCGAGAGAGTAATAAAATAGATTTTTATTTCAATTAACCCATAGACAAATGACAGATGTGTTACTAGGATAGTCAATTCAGGTTTCTGCTTAACAAAGACCTGTCCCTTCATGTCTGTTTAGTCATACATTATTTATGTTATCAAGCATCAGATTTTGGAGCCTATAACACATTATAAAACCTCTTAGTGAGTAAGATGAAATTGTTAGTCATACAAGCTATGTCCTGCAATTCGGTCCCTTGTCATTCTAGTGTCTTCGTGTGTCCATTGAGTATGATGCTGCAAAACCCTTAGCCATGTAGTTTCATGGTCTGTTAGAACATTGAATCATGTTAGATTCTCTTTTATAAAAATGGTTCAAATGAAACTCTTTGAAAATAATTAACCATTAACTTAATAATTTATGAAAATGATTATTTGAAAAAAAATTCAAGTTATTTCTTGACTAAGTTTGACCACATCTGTGTTCTAATATGGATACTATGCTATTATGATGTTATTCATGTTGGACAAGATGACCTTGGCTCTTATTTGAATCCCATAAATCACTATGATTTAGTTCAAGGACATAATTCAGGGTCATAGTTGATATGAGTTTGGCCATAGAATTGTGAGGAAAAATTGCTAGTGTTGGCTACTTAGTGTGATAGCACACCTCAGTGTCAATGTAAGGTCTCATCTTGATGAACTCCACGAAATCATTGTTCATCTCAGCACCTCACTGGTGCAAAGCCTAACCTCACTGTGAGGAATGAGGAATATCAAATCCTCTATGTGAAAAATATTTTGTCCACTTGAATAAACTCCCAGATTAGCCGTGAACTCTATGACTGGCATGTGACACATATACTATATTATAAATGACTGTAGATATAAGTTTCCTGTGACTTTTCAGCTATTTTTTTATTTTAAATATGCAAATGGTTTTGAAAGCACACCCTACTTTCAACAGGCTTAACCCATCATAAACCAAAATCCTAAGTGCCAATCCTTATTTTCAAAGCCACTGAACATGGGAAGATCCAAGGTTCCAATGAGAAGGAGAAAGGGTGAGAGAAAACAAGAAAGACTCAGTAAATTGACTCCATGCTGACATTGTACTACTATGATACTGATACAAGGTCCAGTACAAAGTTTGCAAACCTTAATGGGTCAAATGTGACTCAATTGAAGGGCTTGAGATAGCTTACTGATAGATATAAGACTCAAGGGAACTAAAAGGACTGAAGATAAGGAAAATAGGAAGTAGGATATATGGTTCCTTTTCCACACACATTTGATAATGTACCATCAGCAAGTTTTACCAAAGGGTGAAAAACTTGCATGCTTAGTTGTCATATGATCAGAAGCTCCAAAGTCTGTTATTCATGGAGTTTGTTTCGGAGAATGAGTGAACATGGTAGTGCCTTTGTTGACTGGTGCAGCAGTTAGAGGAGACAGATTTGAAAGAAATTTGTTGTCTTTTTAGAGGAGCTAGTCATACTCTTCTCTAGAAAAAGCAGTAGAACTTCCTAAGGCACTAGACTATTTTGTTCTTCCGTTGTTTTTTTTCTTCAAATGTAGCTTGGTTTGCCCCTGCTAGTTTTCCATGAAGATACCAACAAGTTCTATAGTGTGATTTAATAGTCCATAATGAATGCACTTCTGAACTCCACTGCCTCTGCCATGACTTCCCCCTTGATTCACATCATCCAATATGACTGCTACATTCATGTTCACCATGACGGCAACACATTGCTTTGTCCAAAAGATTTGCTACGAGTAGATTCTCTCCAACATGGATAGATGAGCGTGGCAATGCCGTACACTGAAGACTGGCATACACATTATTTATGAGTGGTAACCCATAGCTCACCAAAAACTGTCCTTGGATATGTTGACACTTGAAATTCAACTCAAAGAAACTTCACCACTTGAATTCTACCTTCTATTACCCCAGCTTTTTGTCTAAGTTGTTTGTGAGGGGCTGATAAACATTTAACTTTTACCACATACCTCTTTAGGATGCTATAATGTTCACTAAGGTTCTTAGATCATCATTGAAGCTGGAAGGTTTCTTGATAGCCCGTAAACTCTTGCGACATTTTTTTCAGCAGAGTACATGTCAGACAGGGCCTCCAAATCGCCTTAGCAGGGTCAAAAAAATATAACATTGTTGTTGATCGATGGTTCCACATTATTCCTAAGCCAGCTCATCACTTCTGAATTCTCTTGGCTCCATTCAGAAAATTTAATATCATTTGAGGAAGCTGGAACATCTAATATTAGCCTTTTGCAGTCAGAAATACTTTAACACACTTTTCCCACCGTAGATAATTTGGTCCATTTGACTTCACTGGTGTTATTTATATATTAAACATATCACTAGAGCGAAGATGAAGGATTCTTTGGATCCATGCTTCTTCACGGGATTAAATTAAAACAGAAATACAGGCTGCTGCCCAGAAATTATGGCAGCAAATTTTCTGATGCCCAGACCAAGAGAAGGTAAATTACTATCTAAAGGATTTGCATGAGGAACAGTTCTGCTACAACCAAACTGCAACTACATCTGCAACAGTAATTAATTGATATAACTGAAGAGCATACCAGATCTGATCACAATTTTATCTATGTACGTCATTCCTTTACATTTTTTATGGTGTGGGGGTGCCAATCATGAACAACGTCTAGTGTTAGATGACCATGGAAATGACAACTGAGTTGCAGATGCATACCAGTGAATCCTATCCTACTTTTATAATTCAATGATGGAATTGGAATAATGATGATTATTGAACATATCATGGTTCCTCTCTCTTTCTCATTCCGATGAGAAAGTGATGAAAACAAGGGTGCCAATGACAATGCTTGATAGGGTTGCAAGGAAGAAGATTGTGGATTGTTTGAAAAATTGACCATACCACAACATGTATTGCCCCATACCAAGGCACATAAGGTGGTGCCAAACGTGCCATACACCCCCTAATGAAAAACCATGAGTAGATATAGGTCATACCCTGGTACATATGGTATCGATACATGACTGGTGTTCTCCTATATTGCAATAATCCCCTTCTTTCTTTCCTTACCCTTGATGATGCTGACAACCAGGGAAACTATTCCCATTTTGGTTAAAAATATCAATAGTGATGCAATGACTTGGTAACACACTATAGTTTCCTTCCTCCATTGAAGATGAAATAACTAGTCAACAACATTGGCAATCAATGGGAAGGTGAGGAGGATGATTATGATCCCTCCTAGCTTCCATCATTCCTCAGTTTCCTTCTCTACTAGAAATTTAATGGGTCTTGGAACCGATCTTGCTTCATGTCAATTTCTTTTTCTAATGATAGAGTAGTGGTGCTGGTAACAACGGAGCCTACCATTGTCATTTCCTTATTTTGTTAACAACAAAATAATGGTTGGTGGTTGCATTGACAATGGATGAGGAAGAGAGAAAAAAGAGAGATGATTTGGGAACCCATTTAAGTTCTCCTCCTTTCCCTCTTTCCTTAACCTCTTTCTATACTTAAGGAAGAAGCAAATCAACAGAATTTTTTTTGACAAAAAAAGGGAATGGCAAGGAAAAAAATTCCCTGAAGTTGAAAACATGGTAAATAATTTGTGCAAAATTCTCTTGCGGATGTGTTGAAAAAATATTAGAACTGTTAGAAATAAAAATCTTCTCTCCTAAAGTTAGAACTGAGATTTTATACTTTTAAATTGAATACATGGCAGTAACTTTACTTTATTAGAAATAGGTTACTCTAGTTCTGTGACTATCATCATCCTTTGAAATATCTCCATATTATTTTGATGCCCTTGACATGATAAAGAAATAGTTGTCTGTCAATTTACTATTCCTTCTTTCACTTTTGTATAATCTTGCCATCATTCATACATAATTCTTCAAGAATCTCAAAATCTATGAATATTTCAACAACAATTCCATTGTCCATTTTTGGTAGCACTTTAGGATCTTCATGTTGCATTGCATAGCTATTGAATTATGTGAAGGGACTATAAATTTGTTGCTTTTACTTATTACTGTGATCAAATTTTATATTTAGCTTGTGACCCTCATTCCATCTATTATGATTGGCATAATGGCATCTATACACTTCATTACCAAAATTTATTGAAAAATGTTCAAGGAGAGCTTTTTGATAGATATAAATTGAATGAGAGCAAGATATATGTGTGTGTGTGTGCATGTGCGTGTGCGTGCACGCATGTTTAAGAATAACAAATATTTGGCAGTCAACTAGAGAAGTCCCACCTCTATCTTTGAAACGGAGTTAAGCGTTTTACATTATTCCTGACAAAGTCCTCAATGAAGTGACACTTTAAGATAATGATTAGTGTTTTACAAATTTATATTGTAGGGTGTTACTATTAGAGAAGTTTGGAGTCAGCCAAGTTTACTGTTTATTGCACTGCAAAGCATTGCTTCTATGGGTTTCACAATGACCTATTCTAGAAGTATTCTATGTCATAGGCTGGGAATAAAAATATTTTTCATATTGGTTCAATACTAATACAGTATGATATATCTGGCATACACTTGTACAGATTGTTATGGCATACCATGACTTATTTTCAACTTGTTCTCGATCAAGTTAAATTTAGTTTCTCCATTTTTTTCACAGTACTCTTTGAAACCAGCTTTCTAGCCCAAATACATCAGACTCATGAGATGACAGGTAGGAAATCATTTGCATGATACTTGGATTCTTCTATTTAGGTGTTTAAATATTTGTGATGAACACAATTAAATCCATGAATTTTACAACACAACTTCAGGTCTGTGCCTCAATTAAAAAAGCACCATAAAACTTCATAGAGGAAAAAATCTAGCATTGGCCAACACAAACAAGTTAAAGTTAGATATATTATCAGGAGATACACTGTGCAACAATACCTCCTTATTTTTCACAATTATGATTCATATTCTGGTGAATTCTTATCATGATAAAATCAACTCCAAAAATTCAATTTTATGGGAAAGGAAATGGTCATAAATTCTCACATATCAACCTAGTACTTCTTTTTTAAAACTCTGTTCCATCAATTTCTCTACAATTTCTATTTGAGATCCTGTGGCAATCAAGGTGGTGACTGAGTGTTTCATGATAGGATTCTTTCTGCAGAAAACTTATTGGTGCACGTTGGTATGTCAGAGGATATGAAGCAGAATTTGGGAAGTTGAATACAAGTGACATGGTTGAGTTTCTATCTGCACGCGATGCATTAGGACATGGAACACACACATCATCTACTGCCGCAGGGTCTTTGGTAGGTAATGCTAGCTTTATGGGACTTGCTCGAGGCTTAGCAAGAGGAGGTGCTTCCAGGGCTAGGTTAGCAATTTACAAGGTCTGTTGGGCTACTGGTGGTTGCAGCTCTGCTGACATACTTGCTGCTTTTGATGATGCCATAAATGATGGTGTAGACGTGCTCTCAATGTCATTGGGCCAACCACTTCCACTTCCTTCTTTTGTTGAGGATGTTCTGGCCATTGGATCCTTCCATGCGGTGGCCAGAGGAATTATTGTAGTCTGTTCTGCAGGGAACTCTGGTCCTTACTCTCAGACGGTTATAAATACAGCTCCTTGGATCATAACTGTTGCAGCAAGCACAATTGACCGGACTTTCCTTTCAGCAATCACCCTTGGGAATAATATAACTTATATGGTATGTGTTTATCTCCTCATATGTAGCCCCATACTTGCTTATGTATGATGCATGTTCATTTTCAAGGGTTTTTGATTTGAACTGACATATATTGTTGTTGCATAGACTGTCTCATATAGTATGATGCAACCAGAATATTAGTATTCGCAGTATCCATTGTCAGATTTCCACTTATTTTTGTTGGCATACTTTCAAGATTAATTATGATAGTCACTATTAGCTGCATATATGCATTATTGGTTGTTTAAATGGATCAAAAAATTCAGTGTTAAAATAATCATAAGTAGTCATTATGGTATATAGTTGATTTGAACATATACAGGCTTGTAACTTAATGAACATGTTGTCAGAATATTTATTTTTTAAAAGATTTTAAAATTTTTTAACTGTTCTTTTTAGACTAGATTGTGTCAAGTTTGGACTTTAGCTTAGGTTGTTGGCTACAGTCTAGGTTCTAATTCCATCTCGTTCTTCTTGTTTCCTTTCTATGGCAGCCTTTATTTGCTAGTCGTTAGTAGTTCAATAATTCTAGTTTTAGCTTACTAGGCATTATTAGGCCATTATAAGCCAAATAAATCTAGTTTTTCTTTGACTAGCTATTTGAGTAGTTATATATTTTTTATTTTCCATTTACTTCTTGGGTTTGTTTGGCTGTTACAAACCTAATTATACTAGGCTCTTGACTCCACATACTGGTTCCAGATTTTGGCATGGGGGAAGTCTCTTCATGAGTTTTTTCTTATACTATTGTTCTTTTGAGATGCATCTACCTCTTTTATCAAATAGATTTTCTTTTCATTTTTCCATTAGTTTTGTTTTCTTTGGCAAATTGAAAGGCCAATCCCAAGTTGGGTTTACCATGGTTCCACTAGTGTGCTACCACCACCATGCAGTTTGGGTTCTTAACGAGAGACAAGAAATGCTTGCAGGTTTTTGCTAGTATAGAGCAACTAAATACTGATCTAATGTCAACGCCTATCATGCCTCGAGCTTATATCCTCTTACCAGTTTATTTGATTTTGGTTAGTTTCATTTCATATCATTCCTAGAATAATAAGTTTTACAGATGTTATTTCTTTAATTTCCTCATGCATATCAAAATATGTCCTGTTGGAGAGACCAATTAAGGATGGCATACAATGAATGGGGGGACCTAAGTAAAGGACTTGATGAGGGGCAAGTCCAATTCGATGGCATGCTATCCTAATCTGTATATGGATAGCACTAATAAATTTTTGAGATTAAGGGCAAAGGAAAGGTCAGATAACCTGCACGAGAGTTTTGATTTTGGGAAGGAGAGGAGGAATATGGTTTTAAAAGATTGCCGGCTAAACAAGAAGTCTGCAGTTGATGTACAACAGAAATTCTGCAAATGTATGTACAAAATAGAGATGATACAAGCTGAAGGAAAGATCATAGAAGAGAGATCTAAAGGAGGGAAGAGAGGAGAGATGAAAGAGGGAGAGGAATGAAACAAGAGGGCTGAACCTGGCATCAAAATCTTTAACTCCTTTCAGATAATTCATGTACAAAATAATTAGTGTTTATACAAGTGGTTTATACACAATCTTATTACTATTGGGTAACTTCTTTCGGGATAATTATGATCAGAGTTGTAACCCCCCTAATCATTTCACATTATGCAAGTGGTTTATACATTATCTCATTATTATGGCATTCCACCTAAAAATCATCAGTGTTTGTAATGTGTAAATTGGGCTGAATGCTGTGGTAAATAAAATATTCACTCAAATTTCTACTTGAAGATTCACTAATGTTAACACATGTGAAGACTCTTGTTTTTATTCAGATTCCTTCATTTATCTTTTTCAACTTAAAGTAACTTAGGCCAAAAGACTTGAGACAGTCTGAATCAGGTCACTCTTAGAAACCAATTCCTGATGATCTATCTGGGACGCTAAGCTGAGTATTTTGGTATTCAGTGAAAATTTGTTTATTCTCTATGTTGACTGCCAGGTTAAAATGAAGGAAAGAGTAGACTCTACTACATTGTCTGTCTTCTTTCTTGCTGCATGTTCTTCAGCACATATTTCAAGTTAAAAAGGGGCAATTTTCATTTGTTATTACCATTGCCAACATTATTATCAGATTAATAAAGAAAAAAAAATGGAAGATGACGCTTGTATGATATCTTTTTCGCCATCAATTGGGGACATATTTCTGCTTGTTTTCATATGGACATCATTAAAATTCAGGGTCAAGCTTTGTACCTTGGAAAGCATGTTGAGAGATTTTATCGATTAGTTTATGCTGAAGATATTGCTGCCAATAATGCAGAGGATGCTGATGCAAGGTACAATATTTGTTCATATGATTATCTCATGACTTGTGATTAGAAATTTAATTTCCAGTTATGATGTTCTTTTCAGAGGTTGCGATGCAGGAACGCTGAACCATACTTTGGCAAGAGGAAATGTAGTAATCTGCTTTCAAACACGGGGACAAAGGTCTCCTTTTGTTGCCGCAGAAACTGTAAGAAGAGCTCATGGTGTTGGTCTCATTTTTGCTCAGTTCTTGACAAAGGATATCACTTCTGCATCTAGTTTTCCTTGCATCCAAGTTGATTTTGGAACTGGAACTTCTATTCTAACATACATGAGTACTGCAAGGTATTTCCTGATGTTTTTAGGTTGTTTTCCTATGTAATTGGCAATTTAAGTTTTTTCTTTACTGCTTGTCTCACAGGAGTCCACTTGTTAAGTTCAGCCATACAAAGACATTACTTGGGACAGTGATTGCCCCTGAAGTGGCATATTTCTCATCTCGAGGCCCCAGTTCCTTATCTCCCTTTGTTTTGAAGGTGCCACTCTTCCTAATCAGTTAATTCATCATTATTATCTAAAAAAACACTTACATTTTTAAATTATTTATGCACAGTGTTTCTATTCTAATGACTGCTTGCTTTTCTTTTGATGTTCTGGTCCTTTTTCACCATAAAGTGTAGTCTTGTTATGCAGCCTGACATTTCTGCACCTGGTGTGAACATCTTAGCCTCATGGTCACCTGCTTCCCCTCTATCTTCCAACATGGGTCCACTTAACTTCAAGATCGAGTCAGGAACCTCGATGTCCTGTCCTCATGTATCAGCTGTAGCAGCCCTTCTCAGATCTGTCCATCCTAACTGGAGCCCTGCAGCAATAAAATCTGCACTGATCACAACAGGTGAGCTTTTACTAGTGCTACTTTCACCCAGTGCCACTTCATTGATCTCCAAGAATGACTCTGATTTCTCTGTCAGCCTCCATAAATGATGAATATGGACTTAGTCTGGTAGCTGAAGGAGCTCCTAACAAGCAAGCTAATCCATTCGACTACGGCGGTGGTCATGTCAACCCAAACAAGGCCATATATCCTGGTCTTATATATGACATGGAAACATCCGATTATGTCCGCTTCCTTTGTTCCATGGGTTATAATAACTCGGCAATTAGCTCGATGACACAGCACAATACTATTTGCCATCATGGTTCTAAGTCACAAAAGAACCTCAATCTCCCATCCATATCTGTTCCTGAACTTAAAAAGACTATAAGAGTCTCGAGAACAGTTACCAATGTCGGTCCAGTCATGTCTGTATATGCTGCTCATGTAGAGACTCCTCCAGGAGTAAGTGTGCATGTCAAGCCATCGATCTTATCATTTAATTCTACTGTCAACAAGTTGAAATTCCAGGTGACATTCCAGTCACTACTTAAGCTGCAAGGCAGATACTCTTTTGGTAGTTTGACATGGGATGATGGCATTCATTTGGTAAGGATTCCATTGGCTGTTCGCGCCATCATCAATGATTTCGGCACTGACATGTGATGGATATGCAACTGGTTTCCTTTTCACCAATTATTCTTGTCTCTGCAAATCATTGGTCCGTACACATGAGAGAAGAAAGAGTTACTGTCATTGCTCTTCAGAAGAGTGTTGGTCTCAAGAATTTGTTGTAATGTGCATTTCTTTTATCTTCTTGGAGAAAAGTTCTGGTGTACTTGTCTTCAGAAAACTTGCATTGAGTCATTGATCTTATGGTCCAGCATTGTGATATCTAGATAAAATTGCTTCGGAACCTTGTTTTTATTTATGGTCTATGTTCTGAATGCCAAACCTTAATTCTGATTTCTACAAGGGTGGAATAGGCATTTGATCTCTTAACAGGTTTAGTCTTTTGAGCAATAACTTGGCCATTATTTATTTGGAGTAGCTGTAGCAGTTGGGTTCATGCCTCAAGCACAGTGCAGTAAAGATTCAGACAAAGAAGTACAATTCTGGATCTATAGCAGGTGGAGTGCACTCATTTGTGGAAAGCCTAGTGCCAGGGATGGGTTTCAACATAAGCCTAGGAGGAAGGATGACCACATTAAGTTTGGATGAAAAGAAAAAGTAGAAAAAAAAAAGAAAATTAGAGAAAAAAATAAGAAGGAAAATAAAATTTATGTTGTTTGGATAGAAAGAAAAGTAGGAAGGAAAGAAACTAGAAGAAAAAAATAAAAGAAAAAAATAGTGGGCTTTGTCTAAAAGTTTTTTTTTTAAAATTGAAGAGATTTCGGAGAGAAAAATCAAGGATGGTGTTTTCATTTTTTTTCATTCCGATATTCATCTTTTAAATAAAAACTGATGCATTTTTTAATTATTTATCATAAGGATATAATTGTTATTATAAATTATCAATTTTTCCTTCTTTTTACCCATCCGAACAGAAGGAGAAAAAATATTTTCTTTCTATTTTCTTCTTCATTTTTTCACTTTTTATTTTTTTTTCTCCCTACTTTTCTCTTTATTCAAGCAGAGCATAAGTGATAGAAATCATAGCTTCATGTAAAAACACCAAACCTAGGGTGTGTCGTCATTTGTATTTTCTATTTTAATTTTTTTGAAAATATTTTTATTTTCTATATTTTGACTTCTAAAAAATGTGTAGGGTGATTTTTTTATTTTTACTTTTATTATAAATAATATCTTTTAAAAGAATGGGTAAAAAAATTAAGAAAATACCGTTGACTTTTATATTTTTAAGTTTTTTATCTTTATTTTCTACTTTCTTATTTTAATGAAAAATAATGGAAATATCTTTAAATTATTTTTATTTTTTTTGCTATTTTGAAGTTGCGTTTATTAGGAATTTATTTTTATTTCGGTTCTATTAAATGCATTTTTACAAGATTTTTTTTTTTTGTTCTCTATGAAAACAAATAAAATATAGGCCTGCTTTCAAAAACCAAACGCCTCCCTCGCTTTTCCATAATTTAACCCTCGTCCAAACTCATCATCAGTTTGCAGACCGTTTGAATCTTCCTCCGCCTAACTGTTTATTCTCTGTCTTTTAAAAATAAAATATGTTTAATTAATTTTTAACCATTAGTCCCAATAAAATTTAAAGCTTAAAAATTAAAAATTATAAAATTTTAATATTAACAAAATATAATTAAAATTTAAATACAAATAATAATAATAATATAATGAATAAATAAAAATGATTAAATTATTTTACTAGCGCGTGTAAGAGAGATGGAACAAAATTTTTGCTTCTATATCTGCTCATACTCAGTGGGTATTACCATCTGGTTGATATATTTTTTTTATATATCTTTATATCCACTCCAAATAAAATAAAGGACGGATATGCGCGGATTTGAAGGAAATTGTAATCTAACGTTGAAAGTCCCGACGAGTCGGTGCTGAGTACACGAGATAAAGGTACGAAGATGAAAAAAAAAGAATAAAACAAAGAAATAGATACGAAATTGTACAGCATGTACGTATCCTGTACCTAAGCTCCGTCCTTGCTTGGAGGTTGGATTTTATGTGACGCGATTTCAAAGAAACCTCTCGATCATCGGCCTCGGTTTTCACCGAAGCAAGCTTGCAACAAATGCATGATAAATTCATACATTCGTATCATCATGTATATGGCATAGATGCACAACCAATTTATGTGCGATGCATGCTTACCATAACAAAGATAGTGCAGCAAATCTTTTTCAATTTCGATCCGATTTTAACGACCCGTTACGGGCATGGGCTAGCAATGTACAGCACGCATGCCAACCCGACACGGCCCACAAGGGCCTAGGCTATGCCAGCCCGGTATGGCCCATAAGGGCCTAATATTAAAAGAAAAATTAAGTTAACAAAATAATTTTTTAATTAATTAAAAAATTATTAAAAGTAAAAGATTTATTAATATGAAGCCACGTTAATGGTGGTAGGTCTGGCGTAGATCCCTATCAGTTTATTAATTTAAAATCAAAATGGTAAATGAAGAGAGGGGGGCTATGCCTGACCTTCATAATACAATAAGAAAGAAGCCTCACCTCAGCATTCAACCAATCTTTGAAGTAGAGAAGCATCTCAACTGTCTCTCCCATTATCCTACTTCTCTTTTCATCCAGAACATGCTAACCTGCACTGAAAGCATATTCTGATGCTACTGTGGATATCGTCACAGCTAAAATATCACATGTAATGGCAGATATAACAGGATATTAATTTTTAACACTCTTCCACTAAGCCAATACATCTAAACTCTCTATTTGATTTTCATTATATGCAGAATGAAGATCATTTGTAAATAAAATTCTAGTTCACTGCTTAAAGATGAAGAAAATAAAGCATGCATGTGTCTTCTTTTTGCAATGAATGAAAAAATAGATGATGAACCAGAACTAGAAGAAGCAGAGCTTTATGCAGGTATTCTAGATCAATGAAATTTTTTATCATATAAAGCATAAATATCATTAAGAAGTCGTGTTACCTCATCTTTAGTAGGTTAAGGATCTTTAACCTTGTTTTCATAATATACATCAATTAAAACTAATACGCCACTTACTTAAACTCTAGAAGCAAAAATAACAGCTAAGTTATGCAAAAGACATATCCTGTCCTAATATTCATTCCATTTAGTTTTCATTTGATGTAAAATAGCATTAAAACATCATCATATTTATGTTCATTAAATTTTTTACTAGTTACAAATGCTTTTTGTAAAAATGAACAAGAAGTTGGATAATAAATAGCAAAATGAATATTTGTAGCACATAAAAAGAAACAAAATTTTACCTTTACTCCAATCAGTTTCCGTCAATATAAATCCTAATCCACGATCATTAATATATGCACTTAATAAGTTTTTATATGGATATACATAATGTATCATGGTATAGGTATTATTCCAACGAGTAATTACATCAATTTTAAATTTTTTAAAACGTTTACCATGTTCTACACATAATTGTTTAAATTCTTGAAGTCTTGCTCTTGAAGCATGAATAAAAGAAACTACATTTCTAATTTTTGAAATAACATCTTGAATTATGTCCATGCCAGCTTGAACAAAAATATTTAATATATGACATGCACATCTAATATGAAATAATTATCCATTTAAAATGATATGCAATGAGCCATTTAATAATGCAACAGCAGAATTATTATTAGATGCATTATCAAAAGTAATAGATATTATTTTATCATTAATATTATATGAGCATACAGTTTGATAAATAGTATTTAAAATTTATTGCTCCGAATACGAAAAATTAAAAGTACAAAAAGCAAGAATTTGTTTATTTAGTTGCTAATTATCATCAATATAATGACCAGTAATAGCAATAAAACATTATTACTTATAGATGCTGAACAAATATCAGAAGTTAAAGAAACTCTAGCTTTTAAATTTGAGAGCGTTTCAATTAAACTTTGTTTCATTGTTAAAGTTTGTAGCTACTCTTCTAAATGTACGCCTACTAGTTCTTCTATAGGTAGTTGTAGGCCTAATTGAACATATTGTTCAAAATTATAAGATTCATATAAACTAAAAGGTAATTCATCCTGAACTATCCATCTTACAAATAATTTCCTCTAATTTTATAATTATATGCAAAAGTACCTACAAATGATCCTCCTTGTATATTAAAGGTACTTTGCTGAAGAAAATCTTACATTCTATGAGTCTCTTGTTGTCTTTTTAAATGCCCTGTTCTCCCAGTACTAGTACTTTTTATATGCAAAAGTACCTGCAAGTGATCCCCCTTGTATATTAAGGGTACTTTGCCGATGGAAATCTTATATTCTATGAGTCTCTTGATGTCTTTTTAAATGCCCTGTTCCCCTAGTACTAGTACAACTATAAAGTTTTGCACATTTTCTATATTTTTTTTCATGACTCCATCAACCATAATTCTATCAAAATCATTCCAAACATCACTAGTCCTCTTACAAGAAGAGGTTTGACCTTCACTCCGTTCACTGACACTAGCTCTAGAGGGAACTTGGGGATTAGTTTTCTCTCCCTCAGAAGCAGGGGGCATGCTAAATTGACTTTCGTAAAAAAATGCCATATCTAAAATTTTAAATTAATGAATGCAAAAAAATAAAAACTAACTACAAAAAGGAATTGAGAAGAGGATCAAAGGTGGAGGCATGGAGCCAAGATTTGTGAGCTTCCTCTTGTGCTCTAGCCTCTCAACAAGAAGTGACCTCCTTCTTTTGTACTTTAAACTTCTCAACATGAACCTCCTCTTGTGTAGCACTTGAACACTTGCTAGAGCACTTCCCACTTATCAGAATACTTGCAAATTAAAAATTAAATTGCTAGAGTACTTGCTAGAAGAGAGAAATAGTAGTAGTAGAGAAGGAGAGAAGAGTTGATTTGGTGTGGTGAGAATGAGGAGGAATATGATATATACATAAGTCCTAATTTTTTTTTCCAAAAATACCTTCAATATAGCTGTTATATAGCTGTTGAAGGGTTAAAATGGTAAAACCTGCCCTCCAAAGCCGTTTTTAGCCATTACGGCTCTAAATGGGCCATGCTTGGCATGGCCCATTAAAAGCCCCTAAGCACAGCCCATTAAAAGCCGTTAGGGATCATAACAGGCATGGTCCGAGTCGTGTCGTGCCACCGCACAGCTCAACCCAAAATGGGCTATGAATCATGCCAAGCGATTTTTTTTTTAATAGGCCGTGCCGAGCACGATCCATTTTTTTTGGCCAGCCCAGCGGGCTTGGGTCGTGTCGTGCCAGGCACGGCCTAGCGCCCATGTATAATATAGGGTGATAATGCTGTAGGTATGAGATGGGATTTGTTCACTAATGAAATTTTTTACTTTAGGGCTTGTATTTTAGAAACTTTTTATTTTTTATTTTTTATTTTTGTTTTCAAGTTAGATTTTTAATGGATTAAAATTAATGAGCAAGTGGCTGACTATTATTAATAGGTTTGGAGTGAAGAAGGGAAAGTTAAATACTCTTGCTTTAATTCTTGCTCTAACTCTTTCATAATATTTTTAGAAAGAAGTAGAGCCAATATATTTTATTTTGTCACTTTAGTTTCTAGTTTGGTTAATCGTCAAAGATAGAATCATCGGTAATAGATCATATTATATAATATTAGTATAATATACTAATACTATTATTATGATAGAATTACTAGATCCAATATCATCTTGTTTGTTATAAGATATTTCAATAATTAAAGATTATCGGGGATCACATATCAATATTTAGTATACTATAAGAATCGAAGGTTATCATATATGTACAATACCAATAATGTCATGCTTGGTGATGGCTCAAGGATGACAATCCATCGCATACCAGCATACAAGGCTGTAATAGTACAAATTATATAAGGAGATAATAACTACATGTCATTCAAAATCCACAATATTCTTAATACAAGTCATTTAATGTTTGGCAACTAACCAAAATTACAAACCATGTTGGGATTACATGTATCAAAATGTGATCTATTTACATAGATGTAACTCCAATTACCCCAATTGTTGAACTCTTGTTGGGTCAAACCTGGTCCCAGCCCTGTTTCTCCTTCCTTCTCCCTTGGTTCACCCAAACTAGGGGAGATGGTTGGTGGCCTAGGGCTGCCACCGGCCCTCTTCGGGGTCGGGCTAGCTGCCGATGACTAGCCCAGTGCTGGCTATCGTCGGCGGCCACCCCACTTCCTTCCTCTTTCCTTCTTTCTTTCTCTCTTCTTTTTCTTCTTCTCCTTTCTTCTTCTCGTCACTATGCCCCCTGGCAGTAGGACGACTGGCTACCTTCGATCGGCCAAACCCCACCATATGCCATCTTGGAGCCGGTGTGGGCCGCTCCGCACGGTCCAAGCTCGGCAAGCCGAACGGTGTGGGCATGCTGTCGAACCTGAACCAAAGCGCGGGATCAGGTTTGGCTCCCTCATTATGGGAGGGCCGCCCGACGGCCCTCTTGCCTCCCCTCCCTGGCTGTCTTGAGCGGTCGGTTTTTTCCCATCGGCGCCAATCCGTTCAGTGCCATAGGGGCACTAGGCCCACTGTGGCCGTGGCACGGCCAAGCACCTCCCCTTCTCACTCTTTCCCCTCTCTTTCTCGCCGTCGATGGAGGAGTGTACCTAGCACAACCAGTGGCGACGATGGGCAAAGGCAGAGAGATGGCGTAGGGCGGCGCATAGGGTGGAGGAGGGCACAGTGCGAACCACTTCAAATTTTTTAATATGAAGATTTATAATATTATAATATTATACAATAACCATATTATATATATAATATATATTAATATATATATATATATATATATATATATATATATATATATATAATATGGGAGAAGATATTGATAATATTGGAATAAAGTTGTTATAATTCTTTTATTAAAATCATCATCATAATTTTCACCCCTAGATAGGGTTAGGATCACCATCCCAAGGAGTGATCCTAAGCCAAAAATAATGGCACATCATTGCCCAAATAGAGATACTAAATAGGATAACCTTATATCATTAGGATGTAAAATCATCTTATACCCAATAACCTAGTAGCAATTTCAAAATCGATGGAATTTTGTTTCAATGAGGCAAAGACTAACTCCAAATATAAATATATAAATATTTTCGAAATATATAGCTTTCAATCAAACCAATTATTCATTTAATTTATAAAGTGATGCAAACATAATCATAAAACAAGAGAAACTGTATAATCATAAAAAATAAAAACATAAACTGTGAAAAGTTGCACAACTGCCCAGTCACACTATAGCGCGAAAAACCTTTCATTTTAGTTTCAGATTGTTGCTCAACTTCTTTTGTTTATACAACATAAAAAAGGAAAAATATTAGAAGGGAGAAAAGAAAATGCTATATACTTAAATTATTTTTACGATGAGTTATTGGATAGTCAACAAAAAATCTACTGGAAATGAAACAACAGTTTTAAAGTGGGAAAAATTTAATGAAGGGGAATAGATGCCCAAATTATACCTAGCCTGCTACAAAATGTAGAGTAGACAATAGGTTTTTTCTTCTTCTTTTCTTTTTTTTTTTTGGAAAAAAATGATTCATTAAAGTATTCACTGTAATAATATGGCCTTCCATCTCTAAGAATTTTCAAAGTAGTCCGCCAACCTAGCTTGTCATTGAAATATGATCCTTGGATCCATATTCATTTAATAGATTATGTAAAATAATTGTGAGTCTTCAAATATATATATATATATGGGTACAAACGAGCGATCACGCTAGTCTAGTGCGATTCAGCCTAGATAGATCAGAGTATAAAATTTGCTGCAAAAGAGAAAGGCATAGATCGTCCGACCTCCAAGTCCATGATCCAGCATGCTGCGCCACAGAAGTAGCCACCCAGTCCGCCGCCGAATTGGCTTCGCGATAAACATGATGGATCTGGACACCATCCACCTCCCGCATGATAGTCCAAATATCCCAGAGAATCAGATTATTAAAACCCGGAGGGTAATTCTCCTTCTTTACCCAAGAGATGACCAATATAGAATCACCCTCAATGAAAAGCCTCTGAGCCTGAAGAATCAGAGCAGCATAAGAAATACCCGTCCAGGCCGCATAAAGCTCGGTCATAGGGACAGAGGAGTCGAGAGTTCCAAAACCTCCCGTTGCCAATAAGTCACCATGCGGACCATGGATAATGAAATCAGAACCAACAGCTCTACCATAAATACTCCCATCAAATATTCAAATATTCAACTATCCCTCGTGTCCTTGGTCAAAGATGGTGGTGCAAAAACCATGTTACGACGAGGAAGACAGTAAAGAGGAGGATTAGATCAAATTTAAGATTTATTTCATTATTCCATTGATTTTTTTTGATCAATTGGATCATAACTTGACACAATATAAATCCAATTCATTATTGTGTCAAAATAAAAAGATTTGAATTAAAGTCCAGTTCATTTATATTCAGATTGGATTAGATCAAAATTAAGATTTGTTTCATTGATCTATTATTTTTTTAATCAAATTTTGGTGAATAATGATGAAAACATGAGCTATTATAAAATGAATAAGTTGTTGTTTAGTTACTTTTATTATGAAAATATTATCACAAAAATAAAAGTAATTACTCAATAGCAAGTTTAAATACTAACTGATGCGGGGTAAATCGTTATTTCAATAATATCCGCACACATGGCAAAAAAGTTAGAATTATTTTTGATTTCTGACTTGCCAGTTATCACGTTCGGAAAAAGACAAACCACCATGCATCGACCCGAACCTGACTGCCCTTATGCCTCGGTAAGGCCGAGCTATCTCCATGCCTCGATAGGTCCAAGCTATCGCGGTGTATCGGCAAGACCAAGCTATCTCCATACCTTAGCAGATATGGGCTGTCGCAATGTCTCAGCTTGTTCGAGCCATCTCTATACTTCAACAGCATTAAAGTATTCATCTCTTCTTTCAACTCGAACATCATGAGCTGAACATGATTCTCTAATCGCAATCAATGAAAGTTCAAATCTACGATTATTTGGCGGGATTCCGATTAAATCGATTCTCAGCATTCCTAAGAAGGAAATAAAGTCAAATATAGCTTAATGCCCATAAATAACCAAATCTCAAACCACCAATCAGCTTCCTTGACGGTCGATCCTCTAACTAACAGGATTCGAATCCCATCGTCCCCGTAACTAACCAGATTCAAATCATACTGGCTTTCAACTTCCTAAGACGCATCCAAAAAGTCAGGTGTTAACTCGCCACTATTCCAACAACCTATAAATACCTTATTCTAAAGCCTCTTCAGGTATGCTCACTCTGAACTAAATAAGCTCAAGCAGAGTCCTAAGCTCTCGAGAGGCCATTCTTGAGGGACCCTTTTGTAAGAGCCTTTTCATCACATCTGATTGCTGAGAATTGCCATTGACTTAGGCGTCGGAAGGTCTTCCATAGAGCCACCCCCAAAGCTTCCTATATGAAGACTGCCTTGCAGGTTCATCCGAATGGAAGATTGCCATCCAAATCTAGGTGCGAGTCACAACCAAGCCGAAGAACGGAATTCCATGGCAATAGATTGGCACTAGAGGAAAGGGCCTCAAGTCCTATTAAACTTGAAATGAAGGAGACAAGGTTCTTGATCGGAAGAACAATCCCTTGATGGTCAATCAAAGAAAAGCAACGTCAGATGCTCCAAATCTGGCCATTTTTCAGAAGCTTAATCCCACAAACAATGTGGTGCCCTCACAGCCACCATCGGTCGAGGTTCCTCCATTGTCAGCAACTTTGGTCACCTAGGACCAATTTACCTTATTGGTTCAGCAAGTCCAAGCTCTGACTTAATTAGTGTAAGGGATCCACAGAGCCCATCTTTTAACTGTACCTACTCTATAACTTTCTGATGGAGTAGCTGCTCCTGTTTCACCGGCGAGTCCTCCTCCCAGTTCACTCGAGGCCATGAGCCACCTCCAGTAGCCCAATCACAAAGGGGCCAGACCAGCACCACAAAAGGCAGGAGGTAAGAGTCCGTTCAGATCTCGATGGGCTCATTCTCTTTCTTCGACGTTCTCCTACCATGATTCCACCCTACGACTGCAGTCCCTCCATCCTGTTTCTCCTACTGATTGGGATGAGGGGGTTCAGCAGCAATTCTGAGAAATGCATTAGGAGTGGCGTCAGGAGCTGGAAGCTGTTAAGCAGACTCCCCATTCTCAACCAAAGGTGGAACAGGGCATCCCCTTCACCAAAAAATTCATGCAGAAGGTGATCCCTCATCATACCAAACTTTCTACCATTGAGCCGTATCATGGGTCCATCGATCCAGATGATCATTTGAGCAATTTTTGATCCATCATGATGTTCCACGGAGCTTCAGATGCGATCCTATGCTGGGATGTCCCCTCCACTCTCAGGAGATCGGCAAGAATAAGGTTCAACAGCCTGAAGCCCGGCTCCATCGATTTTTTTGATGAACTGAGCTATCTATTCATCAGTCAGTTCATCAGTAGCCGCTGCCACCGAAGAAGATCTTACTCCCTCTTCGAAGTTAAACAATGAGAGGAAGAGTCCTTGAGAAGTTATCTTGGCCACTTCAACACGACCATGATGGAAGTAGACCACCTCAACCATGAGGTGGCTATGTCCACTTTAACTAGCGAAGTATCGAAGGAAGGAGACTTCTACATGGCCATGGAGGTTAATTATCCCAAGAACCTCTCTGATATGATGGCTTTGGCTGATAAGTATGCCAGGGTCAAAGAGTCAAGAAGGACAACCCGAGCTGAGCAATCCAAGAAAAAGGAGAAGAAAGGCTTGAAGAAGAATTGGGCCCCTCACCCTACAAGCCCATCTTGCCATCAAAGAGCTCCTCTCGCATCGCCGAGGGATCATACTAAAAGCCCAGCATGGAGGTTCAACCATTTCACTTTGCTCATTGCACCGCGAGCATAAATTCTGATGGAGATAGAGCGACAACTCCATCAGCCACCGCCCCTTCGAGGAAATGTCGCTTGAAGGGATATGACAAAGTACTGTCGATATCACCAAGACCACGAACATGATTTCGAGGAATGCTAGCAACTTCAGAATGAGATTGAATAGCTCCTCCATTGAAGAAGGCTGAAACGATTCAAAAGGGCTCTTGATAGAACAATGTGGCAAATCACCAACCCGAGCCTCGCCAACCACTTCCACCGAACCCTCCAGCTGTTGGCAACATCAATATGATTGCTATGATTAGCTCCTCTCCAGCTCAGCTAAATGAAGAAAAAAATTTGCCAAAAAAGGCCTGGTTTTAGGGCTTTGTTTTTTAGATGAAGACCTCCAAGGGATACAATATCTACATGATGATGCTTTAGTTGTATCTCTTAATATGAATGATTATGTTGTACAATACATTTTAGTTGATAGTGGAAGCTCTGTTAATATTTTGTATTTTGATGCTTTCATGAAGATGAAATTACGAATGAAGAATCTCCAAGCCATAGACTCTACCTTGGTGCGGTTCATTGGCAATACTATCACTCCTGAAGGAGTTATTACATTGGTGGTCCAAGCTGGCACCTAGCATAGTATAGCAATTGTTCATACAGATTTTTTGGTGACCAAGCTTTGGTCACTCTACAATGCAATCCTCGACAGGCCCGGATAAATGTTCCTTAGAGCCATCGTATCCATTTCTCATCCTACTATGAAATTTCCAACATAACAGGGAGTGGGGATAGTTTGGGAAAATCAAGCTGCAGCTCGGTACTGCTTTATCGCTGACCTTCAATCCAGAAGATCCAAGGTTGACGAACTAGACGCTTGGAAAGATTTTGTTGAACAATGTGGAGAATCGACCGAAAAACTTGAAGAAGTGCTGCTAGATGAAGCTCGGCTAAACTGAACCATAAAGGTTGGATTACAGTTAGAAGCACTGCAAAAAAAATGACTTATTATGACGAATTAATTCATCGCAATAGGTACAAAAGTTGTCGTAATAAATTATTACGATAATAAAAAATTCATCATAATACATTACTAAATCGTCGTAGTAATATGTTGTCGTAATAACCTATTACGGCATATTATTTTTGTCGTAATAGCTTCCTATTACGACGATAACATATCGTCGTTATATATTTTTAAAAAATTTAATTTAATTAAAATCTTATTACGGCGACTTAGTTTCATAAAATTTTAAAATAAAAAAAATTTAAAATCATAAAATATAATCGGGACCTATTACGACGAATTATACAATCCGTCGTAATAAGTCCTATTATTATGGCAAAATAATACCGTAATAAAATGAAAGAAAAATAAAAAAATTAAAATCATAAAATACAACCGGGACCTATTACGATAAATTATAAAATTCATCGTAATAAGTCCTTTTATTACGGCAACAAATTAATTCGCCATAATAAATAGAAAGAAAAATAAAAAATTAAAATCATAAAATACAACCGGGACCTATTACGATGAAATTTAATATTCGTCGTAATAAGTCTTTTTATTACGGCGACAAATTAATTCACCGTAATAAATAGAAAGAAAAATAAAAAAATTTAAAATCATAAAATACAATAGGGACCTATTACGATGAAATTTAATATTCATCGTAATAAGTCTTTTTATTACGGCAAAATAATATTTCGCCGTAATAAAAAGAAAGAAAAAAAAATTAAATCGTAAAATACAATCGGGACCTATTACGACGAATTATAAAATTTGTCGTAATAAGTCTTTTTATTACGGTGAAAAAGTATTTCACCGTAATAAATAAGTTTTACGACGAATTTAATTTTTATTTTATCGTTATAAATAAACCTATAACGACGAAAATATTTCACCATAATAGGTTTGCCACAAATACCATACTTTCTTGTAGTGAAGGAAAGCCTCGGCAAGACTTAATTGAGTTCCTTCGAAGGAATGCTGACGTCTTTGCCTGATCAGCCTCGGATATACCGAAGATTAGCCTGGATGTTCTTATCCATTGGATTAACATGGACGAGACGTTTCAGCTAGTTAAGCAGAAGAAAAGAAGCTTTGCCCCCAAGTAGTAGAAGGCCATTGAAGAAGAAGTTGATAAGGTTATTAAAGCACACTTTATTCAGAAAGTAATTATCTAGATTGGCTGGTAAATGTCATTATGGTGAAGAAGCAAATGACAAATGAAGGATTTGCATTGACTTCACAAACCTCAACAAGGCATGCCTGAAAGATAGTTTTTCCTTACCCAGGATTGATCAGCTTATGGATGCTATCTCAGGCCACTAGATGTTGACCTTCATGGATGCTTACTCGGGCTACAATCAAATTCGGATGGTACCCGAGGATAAAGAAAAGTCTGCATTCATCACTGACTGAGGTACTTATTGCTACCGAGTTATACCTTTCAGTTTGAAAAATGCTGGAGCAACCTACCAAAGACTGGTCAATAATGTCTTTAAAGAACAAATTGATCGAAACATGGAAGTCTATGTTGATGACATGCATGATAGAGATATAGACTAAAGATATGCTTTATGTTATGGCTTTATCTTTAATGAGAATTCATTTTGAGCAATGTATGCCATTTACTATATATGTGCATGTGTCTAGTATTTACAAAGAGTATTTGATCTAGTGTGTAGAGTACGGCTTACACACAGAAGACTAGATCATCGGTTCTTTTGGAATACAAGTTTATTGTTCACAGTTTTAGATGGAATTGGACACACCATCAGTAGAACTGTAGCACAAATTTTTAGTAGGTCTGTCTTGACTACGGGGAATGGTTTATTCTAACTATTTGTGCTAGTACACTTTGTGTGTATTGAACAGGACCCAGTTGAGTTAATTATTTTATACTGACTTTATAAAATAATTTAAAACTCATGAATATTATGATTACTTATGCTCTTAATCCGAATTCTATTTCTAGACACGTGTATGTAGTGATTATTGCTTTGATTACACATAGAGTGAGATTCTATATGAGTCAATAAACTCAGTGGGTTGGGCAATAACATTATATATATGGTGAATATTAATAGTTGAAGGAAACCACGTCCTGATAATTTGGATTGATGATATCCCCTTGAGGAAGCTTATAAGTTTTGATTGTATCAAATCTTGCAAGTGGATTTTGAATCCGATACATCAAATAAGTTAAGTGGATAAGTCTCAAGGATAATAAAAGCCAATTAAATTATATTGTCAGTAATTAAATTTAATTGGTGGATATCTGTAATCTTAACATGGGGAGATAATAAGTATTTAATATTAAAGGCTCGAAAATATAAATTCGAATATGATTAGGAGTACAATTATAATTCTTTAGTGGAATGAATTGTAATTTACGTAATTGAATCCTAACCCGGGGTAGGATTGGAAGATTTAATTACGTGGGAAGTCCTTTTCATATTTGCCTATTGGTCCCTGTTGTAGCCCTATAAATACCCTCTCAGTTGGTTGCTAGGGTTAAGGTTTTGAGAAATTTTTGGAGAAAGAAAAACAAGAAACCCTAGGACGGCCAAGAGATCCCACCATCTTGTGAGAGAAGAAGGTATTTCGGGAATACGGCGGAAGGCTAAAAGGTTGAGGTCGAGCAATCGAATCAAAGTGTTCCAAAGTTCAAATCTGAAGGTATGATCTTGTACTCATAGATTAGAACGGTAAAAGTTTTTTGTATTACTCATATACGCTATAGCCGTGATCTTGGGGGTATTCCGCGTTCCCCAACAGTGGTATCAGAGCCACGGCTGATACTGTATATGAATAATACGGCCATGTTCTCCATTAATCGGAATATGCATGCGTGGGATAGATCGTGCTTGCTGCTAACGTTGTTTTGCAGGTTTCTATCCTGTTATTATGGTCACATGAATGTATGTGTTTTGATTTAATATTGCTTAGATCTGTTTTGTGAACTCCGGTTTAAGGAGGCGTAGGATCATTGTAATATTTCATAGCATGTATGCTCCGATTTTTTGAGAGCTTTGTGATTGTAAATACGTAGCATGTGAACTCCTATATGGAGGCATAGGATTTTTGTAATCTGGTGCGGCTCTAATGGAGGAAGAAGACTGCTGCAAAAAGCAGATAGGATTCTAGGAGAATCCGTTGCAGATAGGATTCTAAGGAGAATCCGTTGCATGATAGGATTCTAGGAGAATCCGTTGCATGATAGGATTCTAGGAGAATCCGTTGCATGATAGAATTCTAAGGAGAATCCGTTGCAGATCGTCGAGCAAAGTAGCAATCATGATGCAACAGGATCTTCATCTGCGGGAGAATTTTGACCATAATAACAGGGATTTTATTTATCTTGTTTATATTGGTTATGTTGCATACTTGATTGTTTATCCTTTTGTTCTTATGTCTATAACTAGGAGAACATGGTTAATTGGATAATCACTTGCTGTTTGTGTTTTGATATATATAAAATTCCAAGATAATCAAACACAAGTTTTAATTTATACAAACACTTTTATAACCCTCAAAATATTGTTTAAATAACTAAGTGGGAGAGGGAATTAATCACATTTAAATCCCATGGTCCCATCACTTGTTTATTGGTGAGGTAGTTAATTTCACGTGTTAGCATTAGTGCTTTCCTCCCCATAGGATGAAATTGATTGCCAGCTCACCAAGAATAATCCCTAGTAGTTGTTAATGTTGGATTACCTCTCCATCTGAGGGATCCACCATGGGACAATGGATCTAGGATTGAGTGATGGTATACACTTAGGTATAAATATTGGTATCCTCCCCATCGGAGTCACTACAAATATTTATATGACCAAAGTTAGCCAGCTAATTAATTTTACTTGGTATGTTACCTTTTACCTAGATAGTAAAATTAATAGGTTTTATCTGTCTAGATAAATGATGAGTAGTAGACGTCCTCCCATCGAGGCATACTATTCAAAATGTACTAGGCTGCTGGCAAATTCTTTTATTATGTAGTGGTTGAGGGGCCCTACTTATAATTTTGAATTTAAAGTTTATTGCTCATTATATCTTATTTGATGTATGAATGATTCTCAGGATTAAAATGTCTTCTTTCAATCCACTTGCTGTGATACTCAAAGAAAACAAATTGACTGGTCCTAATTACATTGATTGGAAAAGAAACCTGGATATAGTGTTAACTGCAGAAGGGTACAAGTATGTGCTCACTCAGGTCTGTCCCGCAGAGCCCGGTGAAGGGGCTTCAGATGAGGAGTCCCAAGCTTACCGTAAGTGGGTTAAGGCTGATGAGATGGCGCGGTGTTACATATTGGCATCTATGTCAAATGTTCTGCAACATCAGCATCAATCTATGCCCTCTGCCTATGACATGATGTTCAACCTCAAAGAAATGTTTGGGGATCAGAGTCGTGCAGCTAGGCAGACTGCGATGAAAGAACTGATGAACACTAATATGGCTGAAGGAACTCCTGTCAGGGATCATGTTCTAAAGATGATTAGTCTTCTGAATGAACTGGAGATCCTTGGAGCGGAGATGGATGGGGAAACCCAGGTTGATATCATTCTCCAGTCCCTACCTGATTCTTTTAAGCAGTTCTGCCTAAATTATACCATGAACAAAATGAATTTTTCACTGGCAGAGCTACTTAAAGAACTTCAGGTAGCAGAGAGTTTCATTAAGAAGCCTGCAGTTGCTATGGTTACTGAAAAAGGTTCTTCTTCGAAGTCTCATGCTAAGAAGAAGAAAAAGGTTCAGAAAAAGAAACAGCATCAGGCCCCACAGCCCAATGGGGAAATAAAAAAGAAGGGAAAGTGCTTCGTCTGCAAGCAGCCAGGTCACTGGAAGCAGCAATGTCCAGTTTGGCTTGCCAGGAAACAGGCTAGAGGTATATCTCATTCACTTGTAGTTGAAACTTGTTTAGTGCTGTTATCTACCAGTGGCTGGTGTGTAGATACGGGAGCCACTAATCATGTTTGCAATTCTTTGCAGGGGTTCCAGCAGACCCGGCAGCTAAGTGATGGAGAGATTTACATATTTCTGGGAGATGGCACGAGAGTGTCAGTAGTTGCAGTGGGAGATTTTAGCTTTTCTTTTAGTAGAAATAGAATTTTAATATTAAAGGACTGTTTTTTTGTACCTTCAATTAGAAGGAATTTAATTTCAGTTTCTAAGTTGGTTGATGATGGATATTCAGTTTATTTTAATGACTCCGTTGTTATTAAGAAAAATAAACATTTTATCTGTTCTGGTACATTGGTGGATGGTCTTTATATTATTAATCCTGTTTCTCCTACTGTGCAACTAAATGAAGTGAATAACATAATAGACCATGTAAGAGAAAACATCCTTCTGAAATGAATCAAACTTATCTTTGGCACTTGCGCCTAGGTCATATAAATCTAAGACGGATTTCTAGACTGGTTCAAGATGGACCATTAGGTTCATTGGAAGTAGAGGCACTACCGGTCTGTGAATCTTGCTTAGAAGGAAAAATGACCAAGCGGCCATTCTCGGCCAAAGGCAATAGAGCTAAGGAGATATTAGAATTGGTTCACTCTGATTTGTGTGGCCCAATGAACATCCAAGCTAGAGGTGGTTTTGAGTACTTTGTCACTTTTATTGATGATTACTCAAGATATGGGTATATTTATCTGATGCGCCGTAAGTCTGAATGCTTTGAAAAATTTAAAATTTTTAAGGCAGAAACGGAGAACCGTCATGGTAAAAATATCAAGACACTACGATCCGATCGTGGTGGCGAGTACCTCTTAGGGGAGTTCACAGATTACTTATTAGATGCTGGGATTGAATCCCAGTTGTCTGCACCTAGTACGCCACAGCAGAATGGTGTAGCTGAAAGAAGGAATAGGACTCTTATGGATATGGTTAGATCTATGATGAGTTATTCAGACTTACCTATTTCGTTTTGGGGATATGCATTAGAGACAGCTGCATATATTCTTAACTTGGTACCATCTAAGTCAGTACCTAAGACACCCACAGAACTGTGGACTGGGCGCAAGCCTAGTCTAAGACATGTTCGGGTTTGGGGTTGTCCAGCACATGTACTAAAAGGTAAACCAGATAAGTTGGAATCAAGGACAGATGTATGCTTCTTTGTTGGATATCCTAAAGGAACAAAAGGTGGTTTATTTTATTGTCCTAAGGATCAGAAGGTCATTGTTAGCACCAATGCCCGATTCTTGGAGGAGGACTATATTATAGACCACAAACCCAGAAGTAAAATTGCTCTAGAAGAGTTGAGAGGCGATAAAACTAGACTGGCTCCTTTAATACCAATAGTACAAGCAGAAACACCACAAGAAAGTAGGTTCCCAAACTTCCCAATAACTATTCGTAGTGGGAGAAGTATAGTAACACGAACTGACCCTGAACTGATACAAAAGGATACCATTAATGCACCAGTTTCAGAACCAGTGCAGGTTGATGGAGCACAAGGATCAGAGTCAGATCGTATTACTACAAGCACATACAATCAGGTTGTGCCTCGTCGTAGTGGGAGGGTTGTAAATACACCTAAACGGTATATGTTCCTTGGAGAGTCATATGACAGAATCTCTGATGAACTGGATACTGAACCCAGTAGCTACAATGAAGCATTACAGGATAAAGATGCAACTCTTTGGCAAAATGCTATGAAATCAGAGATAGAGTCTATGCACTTTAATCAGGTCTGGATCTTGTAGAACCACCCGAGGGAGTAAAACCCATCGGATGCAAGTGGATCTATAAGAAGAAGAGAGGAGCAGACGGGAAGGTGGAAACCTTCAAGGCTAGGCTAGTTGCAAAAGGTTTTACTCAGAAAGAAGGGATCGACTATGAGGAAACCTTTTCACCAGTAGCTATGCTTAAGTCTATCCGGATTCTCTTATCCATTGCAGCTCATTTCGATTACGAAGTTTGGCAAATGGATGTCAAGACAGCTTTCCTTAATGGAAATCTTGACGAGTGCATTTACATGATGCAACCAGACGGTTTTATAGTAAAAGGCCAGGAGCACTTGGTGTGCAAGCTTAAGAGGTCCATTTATGGACTTAAGCAGGCATCTAGATCTTGGAATACTCGTTTTGATCAAGCTATTAAATCTTATGGTTTTGATCAAAGTCCTGACGAGTCATGTGTGTACAAGAAGCGTGATGGAAAAACTTTGGTGTTTCTGGTGCTATATGTGGATGACATCTTACTTATTGGAAACGATATGGGAGTGTTATCTTCGGTCAAGGTATGGTTATCTGGACAATTTGATATGAAGGACTTGGGAGAAGCAAGTCACATCCTAGGGATCAAGCTTTTGCGAGATCGCAAGCAAAGGATGATATGCTTATCTCAAGCCACTTATATCGATAAAATTCTCACCCGTTTTGGTATGCATAATTCCAAGAAAGGATTTCTTCCTTTCAGGCATGGAATTTCTCTATCTAAGGATCAGTGTCCTAAGACACCTGAAGAGATAGAAAGTATGAAGGCAGTTCCTTATGCTTCTGCAGTAGGAAGCCTAATGTATGCTATGCTATGTACTAGACCTGATATCTGTTTTGCCGTAGGCATGGTTAGCAGATTTCAGTCTAACCCTGGGCGAGAACATTGGACTGCAGTAAAACATATAATTAAGTACCTGAAAAGGACTAAAGATTATATGTTAGTTTACCAAGCAGATAGTCTTATGCCTATAGGATATACAGATTCGGACTTCCAATCAGATAATGAATCTAGGAAATCAACCTCGGGATATGTGTTCACTTTGGGTGGTGGAGCAATTAGTTGGAGGAGTGTGAAGCAGACTTGTGTTGCTGACTCTACCATGGAAGCTGAGTATGTGGCTGCATCTGAGGCTGCAAAAGAGGCTGTTTGGCTAAGAAACTTTCTTTTGGATCTTAGTGTGATACCTTCAGTGCAATTACCTATTACACTTTATTGTGATAATAGTGGGGCAGTTGCTAATTCGAAGGAACCCAGGACCCATAAGAAATCTAAACACATTGAGCGTAAGTATCACCTGATACGTGACATCGTGCAAAGAGGTGACGTGCTGGTGACCAAGGTTACATCTGAGGACAACCTGGCAGACCTTTTACAAAGAGTTTAACTTCGAAAGTTTTTGATAGACATGTAGAGGGCATGGGAGTTAGATGTGTACAAGCATTGCTTTGAGTCTAAGTGGGAGATTGATAGAGATATAGACTAAAAGATATGCTTTATGTTATGTCTTTATATTTTAATGAGAATTCATTTTGAGCAATGTGTGCCATTTACTATATATGTGCATGTGTCTAGTATTTACAAAGAGTATTTGATCTAGTGTGTAGAGTACGGCTTACACACAGAAGACTAGATCATCGGTTCTTTTGGAATACAAGTTTATTGTTCACAGTTTTAGATGGAATTGGACACACCATCAGTAGAACTGTAGCACAAATTTTTAGTAGGTCTGTCTTGACTACGGGGAATGGTTTATTCTAACTATTTGTGCTAGTACACTTTGTGTGTATTGAACAGGACCCAGTTGAGTTAATTATTTTATACTGACTTTATAAAATAATTTAAAACTCATGAATATTATGATTACTTATGCTCTTAATCCGAATTCTATTTCTAGACACGTGTATGTAGTGATTATTGCTTTGATTACACATAGAGTGAGATTCTATATGAGTCAATAAACTCAGTGGTTGGGCAATAACATTATATATATGGTGAATATTAATAGTTGAAGGAAACCACGTCCTGATAAAATGGATTGATGATATCCCCTTGAGGAAGCTTATAAGTTTTGATTGTATCAAATCTTGCAAGTGGATTTTGAATCCGATACATCAAATAAGTTAAGTGGATAGGTCTCAAGGATAATAAAAGCCAATTAAATTATATTGTCAGTAATTAAATTTAATTAGTGGATATCTGTAATCTTAACGTGGGGAGATAATAAGTATTTAATATTAAATGCTCAAAAATATAAATTTGAATATGAATAGGAGTACAATTATAATTCTTTAGTGGAATGAATTGTAATTTACGTAATTGAATCCTAACCCGGGGTAGGATTGGGAGATTTAATTACGTAGGAAGTCCTTTTCATATTTGTCTATTGGTCCCTGTTGTAGCCCTATAAATACCCTCTCAGTTGGTTGCTAGGGTTAAGGTTTTGAGAACATTTTTTTTGGAGAAAGAAAAACAAGAAACCCTAGGACGGCCGAGAGATCCCACCATCTTGTGAGAGAAAGAAGGTATTTTCGGAATACGGTGGAAGGCTAAAAGGTTGAGGTCGAGCAATCGAATCAAAGTGTTCCAAAGTTCAAATCTGAAGGTATGATCTTGTACTCATAGATTAGAACGGTAAAAGTTTTTTGTATTACTCATATACGCTATAGCTGTGATCTTGGGGGTATTCCGCGTTCCCCAACAATGCAACCATTAAAAGCAAGAAAGCCTCCTAGCACATCGATGATCTCATAGAAAGCTTCATGACACTCAGGAAGTATCAGATGAAGCTGAATCCGATCAAATATGCTTTTGGAGTTAATTCTGAGAAGTTCTTGGGCTTTTTGACCTTCCAACGGGGCATTGAGGCGAACCGCAGAAGATTCAAGGTCTCCAAGAGATGGCACCTCCCGGATCGGTCAAAGAGGTGCAGCGTCTCACTGAAGGGCAACAGTCCTCAACCGTTTTGTTGCTCGATCGGTTGAGAAATGCTTGCCCTTTTTTAAGGCACTTCAATCGGCTAAAAACTTTTAGCAGACTTTGGACTGCCAAAAATCTTTCGAGGACCTCAAAAGATTCCTTGACTCGCCGTTGCTTCTCAGTAGCTCGAAGCCCAGAGAAAGCCTATATTTATATCTAGCTATTTTAGAAAGTGACGTTGGCTCTGTGCTGATCTGAGAAGAAAACAACCTTCAAAGATCAATCTATATGTCAGCAAGTTTCTCCATATTGAAGAAACGAGGTATACTCAGATTGAGAAGATAGTGTTGGCCTTGATAACGTCTACTCGAAAGTTGCGTTCTTATTTTTAGACGTATGTTGTGATAGTCTTGACAGACCAACCTTTTAAGTTGATCCTTCACCATCTAGAAGTGTCAGGGAGGATGACAATATAGGCTATTGAGCGGAGCGAACATGACATCCGGTATCAGTCGTGCCCTGCCATCAAGGCACAGGTTCTGGCAGACTTCCTCCTTGAGTGTACTATACCAGAGGATGGCTCCACTTCAAAAATCTTTGAGCAACCAAAGCCCGAAGCTTTGTGGCTACTTCATGTAGATGGATCTTCCAGCATAAGCAGATTTGGTGCGGGCTTAGTTCTTACAAGTCCTAGTGCAGAAGCAAGAGTAAGAAAAAGGCTGCAGGGTTCTATTTGGATATCTGAACCCTATAAGTCCAGTAATTTTTGCCTTTCCTAGTTGGTTGAGTCCAGTTTGTTACTGAGTCAGTCAAGTTTGGTTTAGTCCAATGTCCAGGTCTTGCATTTTTATTTTATTTGAGTCCTATAATAATTCAAGAGAAGTGTATTACTCTTGTTAAAATCCTACTGAAGATATTCAGAAGAAGCCCCCATATTAGGCAGTATTGAACAACCATCTGATCTTCTCCAACCATATTCATACCCTAACCTTGGAGTTCTGCATGGATTGGATCCGTCTACACCTGATTGATGACGTGGAATCAATCTTCTCCCTCCATTAGATCCGCCTTCACCCGGATTGATGATGTGGAATCAATCTTCTCCCTCCATGTCGTCACCTATAATGATGGCAACCTTGGGCGCCCCATAAGGAAGAAATTGATTGTCCCCTTCTATGCATTAATGGAAATGAAGATCAGCATCTCGACCATTCTGGAAAGAATCTTGTGCCAGATATGAACCTTATTGACAAAAGGAAAGAAAAAGGATGTCACCTCAAAGTTTTCTTCTTTGCTTGTGTTCCCTAGCTTCCAATTGGAACTATATATTTCTGCTGCTATTTTGGTCAAATCAAATGAAGGGAAGAAGATTTTTGCTTTGCAATTCTATCATATTTTATAATCCGTATCATTTATTACTCTAATTGTTGCACTTGCCTTGTAATGACATAAGAGGTCTATAAAACCTTCTCTTGAAACAATGAAAAATAGAATATGAATATATAAAATTTATTTTTTCCAAGTTCTATCTTCGTTGCCCTGAGCAATTGATCCTCCATGAGGGAGTTAGGCGTGAGGCCGAAGATTTCGTTGCCTTGAGCAATTGATCCTCCGTGAGGGTGCTAGGCGTGAGGCCAAAGATTTTCGTTGCCTTGAGCAATTGATCATTCGTGAGGGAGTCAGGCGTGAGGCCGAAGTGTTCTTACTACCAAACCCTAGTCTAGTCCATCTCCTCTACCAAGCTTCACCAAAGAAACCCTAATCCTTATTCCACCATAACCGCCCATCAACCCTCCCTAAATTCTAGGCCTCCTTATTTGGAACCATAGTTTTCGCCCTTCCTTCATCCCAAAACCATCGCCCCTCTCTTGAGTGATTTCCAAAGCTATCGATCGCTCTCTCTCAATCCAAAGTTGTCGCCCCTCTTTGGATTCGTCTCCAAAGCCAAGGACATCGTCTTTGCCTCTGAATCGAGATTAATGAGCCTCACGTGAAAGATAGTTTTCTCATCTAGAAATTTTGCCCGCTAGCGAGAGATCTTCTACCAACATTAGGAGTGCATCATCATCGGTAAATCAATCTTTTCCTTACTCAGTGATTCTGATTCTATAAAAGTTCATGAGCATATCTTTCCTGGAGTTTCTTAATTTCAAACTTTCCTGATATGCTTCTTCATTTTTCTAAAAGTTCTGTTCCTGAACCGTTACTTTTTACATCACATAATTTACTTCCTTACTCTTTCTTTTATTTTCGAGTGAATTAGCCATCTTCTAAAATACTTAAAAAAATATAAAAAATTAATTTTTATTATTTCACTGATTGCATAATCACCTCCTGCCCTTGTGATACATCAATCTTAGTATCAAAGCATAGGTTAGACATGTTTTGCTTCGCACAATAGATTTCTGTTCTGCTATAATTTCTGTACATGACCTGCAACTTTCTCTATTATGAAACCTATCAGAACGTGAATTTTTTAATATAAAATTATTTTTTTGGTAATTTATCATGCCTCTGCTATGTGCATATAAAATTTTATGATTAAATTCCTTACTGTTATTTTCTGAGATTTTCTGCAACCTGCTGGTGCTGAAATCAAACCCTGCTGAAATTTCGTATTGTTGCATTCCTGAACCCTAAAGTGTCACGCCTCCTGAGCAGGTATATGCAAATATATCTATGACCCATGGGAGTAATGAGCCAAGGCCAGATGTGAATCTTTATGGTTGAGGATCCGACATGCTAATTCGTATCTTGAGTATTCATCTTCTTTAAGTTATTTAAGGGCACCGAGCATCTAAGATAAGGTGGGGATTTCATTACCCTTCCTTCGCCCAAAAACCCACCAACCTGCATTGTGAACCTAAGCCTTAATTTTAAATCAAGTAGCACTTAATTGAGCATTAGGAACACCCACGAGTTCAGTTCAACTTAACTTTGGAAAACTAGTTACACCCAAGTTAACATTTGTGTCTAAAATCTGGTGTCTATGGCTTGGGGTCAAACGACAAACACCTTAAGCGGACTTATGGTTATTTAATTAGGTCCCTGCAAAAGCGAAGGAAGCCTCCCAAAACCCCACCTCTTACCTGGCCAGTGGACAGTATACTTGTTATCATGGTTGTGACTTAGTCGACTCACTTTACTTGGACTGCTAGGTCTAGTAAACGATAGTACAAGTCAGTCTTGAGTCATTTGTGTGCTTGCTTGAGTCGTATATGACCACCAAATTAGGAGACCCATACCAACCAAATTAGAGTCAGTCATCATTAGACCCACCCATGAATAATGATTGTGGAGCCATGCTTAGAACCATTACTAAGCAGTTGACCCTGTTGAATGACCGAGTGAGATCCCTAGAGAAGAGTCGTAAGACCAGGACTGAGCCTGAGTTAGACACTTGTCTACCTAAGCCTAGAAGAGCCCCAAACCATGATCCAGAGTACTACCATAGGAGACCCAATTCTGATATTGTGGACCCAAATAAGAGAATTCTTAGGAATATCAAATTAGAAGCATCCACTTTTAATGAACGTTTAGACCCTAAGATGTATGTCGATTGTGAAGATGAAATGGATCAATATTTTGAGTGGTACAAGATGACCGAGGAGAGAAATACAAATTTGCCAAACTTAGATTAGTTTGACAAGCTAGGTTATATTGAGAAAATATTGAGATGTTGATTAGATGGAGAGGTGATGTTTCCATAACCATCTGAAGAGCCATGAAGGTTAGACTAAGAGAGAAGTATACACTCATATCCTACCAACATAAACTTTAGACCAATGGCAAAGGTTAAGCCAAGGCAACAAAACCATTTCTGAGTACATCAAGAAATTTGATGAATTTGTCTTGAGATGTCATATTATTGAGTCGGAAGAGGCCACCCTATCTAGGTTTAGAGCTGGTTTAAGGGAAGATATTCAAAGGGAACTATATTTAAAAAAAGTTAATGATCTAGAGCAAGCTTACCAAGTTGATAGAAATTATGAGAGGTTCCAGAAATAACCCATGTTCCGTCGATCAGAACCTTCTAGGACTAATATCCCGATCCAAAGACCAGGACCCAGTCAAGCCCCAAATAGTAGACCCAACCTAGGCATCCTAGTGAACAAATCAGACGATAAGGGAAAGGCATCCGAAACCTATAGGACCTGTTGGCCCAGATGACAACCCAAGAGGGGGGGGGGGGGTAAATTGGGTTCTTTAAAATTTAGCCTTTTAAATTATTTAGCTTGAGATGAATGAAGGCAAATGCAAAGTAAATATAAATTGCAGTGAATAAAACAGAGATAGAGAGAGACAATAGAACACGGCAAACACAAAGAATTTATAGTGGTTCGGTGTATCCAACACCTACGTCCACTCCCAAGATTCACTTGGGTCCACACTATAATCACCCTAGATTACAGCAGAGTTGTTTTACAAGCTCACAACTCAAACTTGTTGTTTTCCGGGCGCACAACGAACCCAGCTGGTTTTCAAGGGCTCACCAGCACAAAAACCCTAAACCCAAGCTTAACCAAGCTTGAACTGAGGTAAGACTACCTCCTCTAGTTCAATCCCCCAGATTGAGCTAGACACAAAGAATAGAAATATTGTTTGTTTAGATACAAGGCTCCTTAATGAGCAGATAAACAAATGTAAGAATAGAGTTTAGATAAGCCTGATTTGCAGTTGGTTGGCTTTGAGCTTTTCTTCTTTTCTTCAACTCCTTTGAAGTGTAGAACCAGGCCTCAGCTTGGATTCTTCACGGAAGATGTGTTGGAGTTGATTTGGGCTTTCCCTTTTTTTTGAGTGTTGAAAATCTCTTGAGATACTCTTGAATAGCACTTGGATTTTCTTCAGAAGCTTCCTTGGATTTGAGCTTGAACACAGAAGGAACTTCCTTTGATTTCACACTCTTTCTTTCACTCTATTTTGAATCACGGATTTTTTCAACTGAAGCTCTGTTTTTCGATTTTTCTCTTCTTTTTCTTTGAAATAAATATCTCTCTATTCGTCTCTCTTTGATTTGAAAACAGCTTCTCTATTTATAGATTCTGCAAGAATATAGCCGTTAGAGACAAAGAAAAATAGCCGTTAATCAAAAAACTTACCGTTGGAGCTGAGTTGGCATCCGTAAAAATTTCGCCCAGATTTGCTGGAGTCGACTCATGCTTTTCCGAGTCGGCTCGAGCTCGTGATACTAAAAATAGAAATGTTTAGAAAGTCATGGGGTCGACTCACCAAAAGTAAAGTGTCGACTCCTGAAAGTCGGGGGTCGACTCATGAAAAGTTGGGGTCGACTCGCGAAGTGCTCAGAAAAACACTCTTCTGGTGTCTGAGCGGAGTCGACTCGCACAGTCATGGAGTCGGCTCGACAAAATCGGGGGTCGACTCGTGAAATTACGTGGGTCGACTCGAGACAGATAGACATTTCTGTTCTCTGAGGGGAGTCGACTCTGAAACTCAAGAGTCGGCTCCGGAACGTATCAAAAATCAGAAAGTTTTCTGATTGACTTTAAAATCGTTCCAGATTCATTTTAAATCATTGTTTTGACTTGAATTCAATAAAATTGACATTAAGAATTAATTCAAGAAGTATTCCAAAAACTCATTGATTAATCTATGAATTATAAAATTTCTTTTTGAAAGCTTAAACATTGAGCTTAAAGTTACTTTCAAAATGATTAATGTCAAACTTTAACATTCTCATTGATTGTTCAAAATAAATTCATTGCACATGTAAATAAACTCATTGCATCTTTTATCATACTCATGGCTTTTAGTAATCATCAAAATCAAAAGGATTGGGGCATATAATTTTTCAATAATCTTCCAACAATCTCCCCCTTTTTGATGATGACAAAAACATTGAGTTTATGCATGATTGATTTGTGAATTTATTTTGTTTTCATAATAGGCTTAGGCTCCCCCTGAATGAGGTAGCTCCCCCTATGAAACTTAATCATTCAATTAATTATCTCATTGATTAATTTGATTTTCTCACATGCATATTCAATCATAAAACTATAAAACTCTCCCCCTTTTTTGTTATCAACAAAAAGGTAGAGAAGCATAAACATTCATTCATTCGTTGATAGAAAGAAATACATTGAGTAACCAAAATTGACATTTCATTTCATCAAAGAGTCTAATACATCAAAATGTCTAATACATTGATATCAAAATGTAAACATAACAATAATTTCAATACATAGCAAGGATTGAGAATCTAATACATTAGAAATGAGTTCTAACAATCCTAGTCAAATGATCTACTATGTTCTTCATTCCATCTGATTGGATTTTACATAGTCTTTGAGCCTTTCATCTACAAAGGTGCAAGCAGTCAAAATCTTGTCTTGAAGCTCCGCATTGCATCTAGAGTAGGTTTCGCCATCTCCGCAAATATCTTTAAGTTCTTCAAAAATGTTTTTGAGATCTCCACTTAAAGACATTGAAGAGGTGCTGAGAGTAGACTCAATTTTAGTGATTCTTTCATCCAATGAATATAGAGTCTCCTTTAGGTTCATGAACTTATATTCAAACTCAGACTTTAATTTTTCTGACTGATCATCTAAAAGTCCTTTGAGTTGCTTTAATTGTAGATCTGAGAAGCCAGCAGAGAGGATGAAGCTTGATCAAATAACTGAGCAGGTGTAGGAGCAGGTGCAGAAGTAGGAGGGCTCGGAGGTGCAGGTGAGGATTGTCTAACTGATGGACCTGGTGCATCAACATCCGTAGCTCTCTCTTCTACTAATCCTTTCCTCTCCCATATACCATTTTTCTTAATAAAACCCATCCGATGAATGGTGGCCAAGCTATAAAAGTCTGTATGCCTCAGGTTCCTCATTGGCTCACTGTCAGATATAACAATTCCTTGACTCTGGAAGATCTTGGTGAGATCATACCATAGGGCAGGCTAGATTTCCTTTTTCCTCCACAGTCAGCAATGTACCAAAGAATCATACTGGGAAGGTTTATAGGTTTGCCCGTAACAATAGCATCCATCACAAAATGTCCCTTTCAGATACATAATCAAATCTTCCTATCTTTGGAAAAAGTATCCTACTGCAAATGTTATGAAGCAATCTCAGTTCTAATGACAATTGGTTGGCAAAAACCTCTTCAAAACCGACAACATCCCGGTTTAATAATCTAGCAAGAGCAGGACTTCGGTCTTCAGAAGAAAATGTGGCAGTCCCTGATAAGGGTAGATCCAATAGTCTAGACAGAAGCTCTACAGTCACAGAGATCCTATTTCCTCTCACTGTGCTTATGAGACCATGATCTCCTCTTGACAAGTTCTTATAAAACTCTTTACTAGAGAGGGATAAGTAGGGCAATCCAGTGAACATATCTTCTCCCATCCCATCTCTATCAATTGTCTCCCTAATAAAAATCCCTCTGCCTCAAAAAGTTCAAAATCCACTTTTCTACCCGTGGTGATGATTCTATCTGCTAATCTATCTACCTGGGAAGTAGTAGTGGCTGGAGAAGCATTGGGGGTTGAAGATGATGAAGTAGAATCCGTGCTTGGAGAAGGCTCACGCACCGGACGCCTCACCGTCTTCCTCACGGCTCTCTTCCTCTTCACACCGGCCGCAGCAAGATTGGAACCTCTAGTTTTGGGTGCCATTGTCGATTGGAAGTATTAATCAGTGATTTTGGGAATTTGGAAGGTCTGGAGATATTGTTGGAGAGAGTATTTTGAGAGATTAGAAAGTTTGAAATGAACGGCGAGTCGACTCTGCCCTAGATAAATCAACCTGGGACCACTTCGAGTCGGCTCGCGCAAAGCAAGGGGTCGACTCCGAACAGTCACAGAAAACCATCCCGAAGTGGAGTCGACTCGCTCTGAGAAGGGGTCGACCCGAGAGTTTCAGTCGAAACCAGGAGTCGACTCCGATACTCACCGAGTCGGCTCCGAGACCATTTCAGAGCAAAAACATGAAATTTCTGAAATGTGTCCGGAATTTGATCATGAAAATTGATAAAATAATCATTGAATATGAATGGATCAATTAGATATGAATTCTAGATAAGATTTCCTTAAAGATCAAGGATTTGAAAGAATCTTAGATAAAATTTCCTTAGGGGTTTCAAATTCATTCTAATGGATCACAAATCCCTAACTCTCCTCTAAGATAACAGAATCTTTCTTCACTTAAGGGTTTTGTAAATATGTCTGCTAATTGTTCTTCAGTGTTAACATAATCAAGACATATTTCATTATTTGCTACATGTTCTCTTATAAAATGATATCTAATTTCTATGTGTTTAGTTCTTGAATGTTGAATTGGATTCTTTGTTAGATTAATTGCACTTGTGTTATCACATCTATAGGTGTTTTCAAGTGTGATACCATAGTCTTCAAGTTGTCGCTTAATCCATAGGATTTGAGCACAGCAACTTCCAGCTGCTACATATTCAGCTTCAGTAGTTGATAATGCAACTGAATTTTGCTTTTTGCTAAACCATGAGATTAAGTTACTTCCTAAGAATTGGCATGCACCACTTGTGCTTTTTCTATCTAACTTACATCCAGCATAATCAGAATCAGTGTATGCAATCAGATTTAATGTGGAGTCTCTAGAATACCATAAACCTACATTTTTTGTTCCACTTACATATCTTAGTATTCTTTTAACAGCAATTAAATGTGATTCTTTAGGTTCTGACTGAAATCTAGCACATAAGCAAACAGCAAACATTATGTCTGGTCTACTTGCAGTTAAGTAAAGTAGGGATCCGATTATACCTCGATAATATTTTTGATCAATCTTCTTACCTTCTTCATCTTTGTCCAGCTTGCATGAAGGACTCATTGGTGTTCCGAGGGGTTTAATTGATTCCATACCAAACTTCTTTAGGATTTCTCTTGTGTATTTTGTTTGGTTGATAAAGATTCCCTCTTTGCTTTGTTTGATTTGGAGTCCAAGGAAGAAGTTGAGTTCTCCCATCATGCTCATTTCAAATTCGCCCTGCATTAACTTGGCAAAATCTTGACATAGAGTATTGTTAGTAGCACCAAAAATAATATCATCAACATATATTTGAACTACTAATAAATCTTTACCTTTTCTTTTCAAAAATAAAGTTTTATCAACATTTCCTCTTATAAAATCATTTTCAATTAAGAATTTACTTAATCTATCATACCAAGCTCTAGGTGCTTGTTTCAAACCATATAATGCTTTGTGCAATTTAAAAACGTGATTTAAAAATTCGTGATCTTCAAAACCTGGTGGTTGTTCTACATATACTTCTTCATTTATAAATCCATTTAAAAATGCACTTTTTACATCCATTTGAAATAAGTTAAAATTCATATGACATGCAAATGCAAGTAATAGTCTAATGGCTTCTAATCTAGCTACAGGTGCAAAGGTTTCATCAAAATCAATGCCTTCTTCTTGATTATATCCTTTGCAACTAATCTAGCTTTGTTTCTAATTACTATGCCATTTTCATCTAGTTTATTTCTATATCCATTTTGATCCTATAACCGAATGATTTTTAGGTCTTTCAACTAAGGTCCATACATTATTTCTTGTGAATTGATTTAATTCTTCTTGCATTGCTAACATCCAATTATTATCTTTTTCAGCTTCTTCAATAGTTTTAGGTTCAATTTGTGATACAAATGCAAGATGATTACTAATGTTTCTCATGGATGATCTAGTTCTTATTCCTTGAGATGGATCACCTATAATCAATTCCTTAGGATGACTATAAGCATATCTCCAATCCCTAGGTAGATCTACATCATTATGATTAGCGTTAGTATCATCATCCTTAGGTAAATCATTATCTTTAGTGTCTTGTTCTTGATCTAAAGATACATCAATATTTAATTTTTCAAGATCTTTTTCAATTATGTTTGTATCTTCTTCATCATCAAATTTTTCAGACTGAGTTGCTAAAGATTCATCGAAAACTACATGAATTGATTCTTCAACAACCAAAGTTTTCTTGTTAAATACTCTATATGCTTTACTAGTTATTGAGTATCCTAAGAATATTCCTTCATCAGATTTAGCATCAAATTTGCCTAAATTGTTTTTACCATTATTGTGAACAAAACATTTACAACCAAATGCATGAAAATATTTTATGTTGGGTTTTCTATCATGCCATAATTCATAAGGTGTTTTCTTTAAAATAGGTCTTATTAAGGCTCTATTTAAGATGTAACATGCTGTGTTAATAGCTTCCGCCCAAAAGTATTTCGGAAGTTTACTTTCACATAGCATGGTACGGGCCATGTCTTCTAGAGTCCTATTTTTCCTTTCAACTACACCATTTTGTTGTGGGGTCCTAGGTGCAGAAAAATTATGATTAATACCATTTTCATTGCAAAAACTTTCAAATAAGTGATTTTCAAATTCAGTTCCATGATCACTTCTTAGAGACACTATGGTAGTGTTTTTCTCATTTGTAACTTTCTTGAAGAATTTCATGAATATCGAGAAAGTCTCATCTTTGTGAGCTAAAAACATTACCCAAGTGAATCTAGAGTAATCATCTACTATCACAAGACCATATTTCTTTCCTCCTAGACTTGTGGTTCTAGTTGGTCCAAAAAGGTCCATGTGAAGTAGCTCTAAAGGCCTAGAAGTTGAAACAATATTTTTAGATTTGAAAGAACTTCTTGTTTGTTTTCCAAACTGACATGCATCACATATTTTGTTATTTTCAAAATCTAATTTAGGTAAACCTTTTACTAAATCCATTTTAATTAGTTTTGAAATTAGGTGTGTGCTTGCGTGACCTAATCTTCGATGCCACAACCAACCAGTCTCATTCATATTAGCATTATTTGCAACTAAGCAATGATTATTTGTAGACAATTTGTCTAAATCAATCATATATACATTGCCATTTCTATTTCCAATAAAAACAATGCTATTATCAATGGGATTAGCTACAGTGCATAAAGAAGATTCAAAAGATACTTTAAAGCCTTTGTCACATAATTGACTTATACTTATTAAGTTATGTTTTAAACCATCAACATAAAGTACATTTTCAATAAATGTGGAGGGAGTTATTTGAATGTTACCAAACCCCAAGATTTGGCCTTTGCCATTGTCGCCAAATGTAACAACTCCTCCTTTCTTTTCTTCAGGGTGATGAATTCTTCTTTGTCACCCGTCATATGTCTTGAGCAGCCACTATCAAGATACCACTTTCTCTTTGATCTCTTGGCCACAAGACATTCCTGCAATAAAATCAGACTTTATGTTTAGGTACCCAAGCTTTCTTGGGTCCTTCATGGTTAGTACCAACAAATATTGTTCCTTTCGGAACCCAAATTTTCTTTCTTTAATATTTAAGTTTTTGTTAGGTTTTAGAATTTTACATTCATATGATTTATGTCCTGTTTGATTACATTTAAAGCATGTAAAATTACTTTGGCCAGCACACAAAAATATTTTTTAATGATTTTTGTTTTCTCAAGGTATTATATCCTAATCCGGCTTTGTCAAAACTGCTTTTTGACTATTTAATAACATGTCTAATTTAATTGAACTTAATGTAAACTTATCAACAATGTTTTTATGTTTTTCAACTTCATTCTTTAGTTTATCTTTTTCATTTGAGATTGATTCCTTTTCATTCATTAAAATTTTATTTTCAGATTTAAGTTTCTTAATTTCATTGTTAAGATTTTCCTTTTCTTGAATGAAAGTTAAGTTTTCAATTTTTAAAATCTTGTATTTCTTTTTTAAAACTTTGAAATCACTAACAAGTTCATTAAAAGCATCAAAAAGTTCATCAAAGACAAATTCATCGCAAGGGTTGTCGGAACTTACCTCATCGTTGTCGTCCGCCATAAAGCATACGTTTGCGACTTCTTTTTGTTCTTCTTCTTCGGAAGAAGATTCCTCGCTGTCACTCCAAGTCGCCATATAAGCCTTCTTTTTCTTTTTGTAGGCTTTCTTCAATCTAGGACATTCATTTCTAAAGTGCCCCGGTTTATTACACTCATAGCACGTCAAGGGGTCTTTCTCTTTTTCTTGTCCTTGTCCTTAATCTTATCCTTTTCTCCTTCCCACTTAGCTCCAGATTTTTTCTTATGAAAGGGTTTCTTTCTCCTCATAAATCTTTTAAATTTCTTTGCTAAGAGAGCAGTCTCTTCATCATTATCATCATCATCATCACTGCTGCTCTCTTCTTCTTTTGCAGCTTTGAGGGCAATAACTTTCTTTTTCTTTGAATCCTCCTCAACATGCTGCCTCATAGTCAGCTCATGGGTCATAAGGGATCCTAGAAGCTCCTCTAAGGGTAAAGTGTTGAGGTCCTTAGCTTCTTGGATAGCAGTCATTTTTGCTTCCCATGATCTTGGTAATGACCTAAGAATTTTCCGAACAAGTTCAGAGTTAGTATATATCTTACCAAGACTTTTCAAACCATTTACAATATCTGTAAATCTAGTGTACATGCATGCAATGGTTTCAGATTGTTCCATGCTAAACAATTCATATTTGTGAACAAGAATATTAATTTTAGATTCTTTTACTTGATTGGTACCCTCATGGGTAACCTCTAGTCTATCCCAAATCTCCTTTGCGGAATTACATGTGGAGATTCTATTGAATTCATTAGCATCTAAGGAGCAATATAAAACATTCATGGCCTTAGCATTAAGCTGTGCCATTTTCCTATCATTATCATTCCAGTCCCTTTCGGGCTTAGGAACAATAGTGCCATCAATTACATGTGTGGGTGTACTAGGTCCATTGATTATAACACCCCATAGCTCATAATCAGAAGCTTGAATGAATATCCTCATTCTAGCTTTCCAATAAGAATAATTTGAGCCATTAAAAAGTGGAGGTCTATTCGTAGAATGACCTTCAGCAAAAGAACCAACTTGTGTTGCCATTTGGAACTTTAGCTCTTGATCGTGTGATCAAAATCTAATGAGCACTAGCTCTGATACCAATTGTTGGCCCAGATGACAACCCAAGAGGGGGGGTGAATTGGGTTCTTTAAAATTTAGCCTTTTAAATTATTTAGCTTGAGATAAATGAAGGCAAATGCAAAGTAAATATAAATTGCAGTGAATAAAACAGAGATAGAGAGAGAGACAATAGAACACGGCAAACACAAAGATTTATAGTGGTTCGGTGTATCCAACACCTACGTCCACTCCCAAGATTCACTTGGGTCCACACTATAATCACCCTAGATTACAGCAGAGTTGTTTTACAAGCTCACAACTCAAACTTGTTGTTTTCCCGGGCGCACAACGAACCCAGCTGGTTTTCAAGGGCTCACCAGCACAAAAACCCCTAAACCCAAGCTTAACCAAGCTTGAACTGAGGTAAGACTACCTCCTCTAGTTCAATCCCCCAGATTGAGCTAGAAACAAAGAATAGAAATATTGTTTGTTTAGATACAAGGCTCCTTAATGAGCAGATAAACAAATGTAAGAATAGAGTTTAGATAAGCCTGATTTGCAGTTGGTTGGCTTGAGCTTTTCTTCTTTTCTTCAACTCCTTTGAAGTGTAGAACCAGGCCTCAGCTTGGATTCTTCACGGAAGATGTGTTGGAGTTGATTTGGGCTTTTCCTCTTTTTGAGTATTGAAAATCTCTTGAGATACTCTTGAATAGCACTTGGATTTTCTTCAGAAGCTTCCTTGGATTTGAGCTTGAACACAGAAGGAACTTCCTTTGATTTCACACTCTTTCTTTCACTCTATTTTGAATCACGGATTTTTTTCAACTGAAGCTCTGTTTTTCGATTTTTCTCTTCTTTTTCTTTGAAATAAATATATCTCTATTCGTCTCTCTTTGATTTGAAAACAGCTTCTCTATTTATAGATTCTGCAAGAATATAGCCGTTAGAGACAAAGAAAAATAGCCGTTAATCAAAAAACTTACCGTTGGAGCTGAGTTGGCATCCGTAAAAATTTCGCCCAGATTTGCTGGAGTCGACTCATGCTTTTCCCGAGTCGGCTCGAGCTCGTGATACTAAAAATAGAAAAGTTTAGAAAGTCATGGGGTCGACTCACCAAAAGTAAAGTGTCGACTCCTGAAAGTCGGGGGTCGACTCATGAAAAGTTGGGGTCGACTCGCGAAGTGCTCAGAAAAACACTCTTCTGGTGTCTGAGCGGAGTCGACTCGCACAGTCATGGAGTCAGCTCGATAAAATCGGAGGTCGACTCGTGAAATTACGTGGGTCGACTCGAGACAGATAGACATTTCTGTTCTCTGAGGGGAGTCAACTCTGAAACTCAAGAGTCGGCTCCGAACGTATCAAAAATCAGAAAGTTTTCTGATTGACTTTAAAATCATTCCAGATTCATTTTAAATCATTGTTTTGACTTGAATTCAATAAAATTGACATTAAGAATTAATTCAAGAAGTATTCCAAAAACTCATTGATCAAACTATGAATTATAAAATTTCTTTTTGAAAGCTTAAAGTATTGAGCTTAAAGTTACTTTCAAAATGATTAATGTCAAACTTTAACATTCTCATTGATTGTTCAAAATAAATTCATTGCACATGTAAATAAACTCATTGCATCTTTTATCATACTCATGACTTTTAGTAATCATCAAAATCAAAAGGATTGGGGCATATAATTTTTCAATAATCTTCCAACAGGACCCCTGTTCCCAACTCAGCATGTTTAAGTGTCATAAGATAGGCCACTTCGCTAGCCCATGTCCCGCTAGATCCTTACACATAGGTGAGTTTGAGAAAGAAAATCACGAGCCTAGTGAGGATTGCAAAGAAGAAATTTATGAGGCTGGATTAAATTTAGTTGAGAAATATGAGGGAGGAGAGGAATCCATATAGCTCAACCTATTAGGAGTTGTAAGGTGCATCCTATCTCAAACTAAAGTTCAAAAGGATTGGCGTAGGACTAACGTCCTACAGGCTTTTCTCAAGATAGGGGATAAGGTTTGCAAATTCATCATAGATAGTGGAAGTTGTGTTAATGCCATTTTATCCAGTGCAGTCAAGACTCTAGGATTAACCCCTATTCCACATCCTAACCCCTATAAAGTGTCATGGATAGATTCTACCTTCATACATATCATGATGAGATGCTCAGTCCAAATCCAGTTCCAGTCTTATCAGGAAACAATATGGTGTGATGTCTTACCCATGGGAGTGAGCAGTCTCATTCTAGGAAGGCCTTGGTTGTTCGACCGTGATGCAACCTTTTTTGGCCATTCAAATTCATGTTTCTTTAATTATAGCGGAAAGGAAATTATGGTTTACCCTACCCCACCTAAGGATGATATCAAAAGGGGTTCGAGTCAATTAAAAGAGAAGACGCCTGGATTGAACCTAATTAATGCTAAGGAATTAGAACAAGAAATTAATGAAGGTTCACCCATTTGGATGTTGAAAGCTAGGAAAACCCAAGATCTGACCCCCATAGAGCATCCACAGAAAGTTAGAAAAATTTTAGAGGAATTCAAAGATGTCTTTCCTGAAGACCTTCCTGACCACCTTCCATCCCTTAAGGATATTCAGCATGCCATTGACCTAGTACCGGGAGATACTTTGCCCAACTTGCCTCACTATAGGACATCTAAAGTTGCAGAAACAGATTGGAGAGTTACCTAAGAAAGGGTTTATTAGTAAAAGTTTGAGTCCTTATGCTTCATCAATTTTCTTCAAGATGGCCCATTTCTTGTCTTGTTCCCAGACCTTCGATGCATCTAGGGTAACCCAACTATTCTTTGATGAGATCGTTAGACTCCATGACTTACCTAAGATTATAGTTTTAGATAGAAATATCTGGTTCACCAGCTATTTTTAGAAGACCCTTTGACTTAAGTTAGGGCATAAGTTGAACTATTCCACAACTTACCATCCCTAAACCGATGGCCAGACAGAAGTAGTGACCTATAGTCTAGAAAATCTTCTGAGATGCCTTGTAGGAGAAAACACTAGGAATTGGGATTTGTTGCTACCTATAGCTGAGTTTGCCTACAACGCTTTGGTCAATAGGTCTATTGGAAAGAGCCCATCGAAATTGACCATAGGTACAAGCCCAACAAGCCACTTGACCTAATTCCATTATCTGTTCACACACTAGTCTCCAAGCCTACACATCATTTGCACAGCATATTAAGGACTTGCATAGAGAGATTAGCGCAAAGATTAACTTAAGTAATGAAATATATAAATGGTTGGCTAATTTCTGAAAACAAGTCTAAGAGTTTATGGAAAGAGATTATATCATGGTTAGGTTAAGGCCTGAGTAGTTTCCTCTGGAAGCCGTTAGAAAGTTACATGTATTAGTGTATGCCCTAAATCCAATTGGATTAGATACTAGTTTATACATATTTCTTTATGAATGCAACTCAAATTTATTGGTTTCTTTATCTATCCAGGTGTAATTCTTATATATATTAGATATATTTTACCTATGAGATAAAGTTCAAAAGAATGTGAACCATGCATATGAAATTTTTAATAGAGATTACAAATTGTGAGATCCAAATTGCACATTATGGTTCGATTCTTTAAATTTCCATAGTCAATATATAGATGGGACTGGACACCATCGAACAATGTAAGACTAGCAAACATTGCATATCCTCACCCTTGGGGTAAGTAGCTGATTTCATAAGCTGTGAAGTATGAAGATACTTGGATAGGTGTGTGGATGCTCATTTTTGTAACGATGCATTAGATGATCCGTATAGAGATCCCATATGGATATTCTATATAGTGTCGATGGTTGATCTCTAATGATAGTGGTGTGAGTGATCCTTTGACTTGAGATCTTCATTGCATCTCATGTATGGAATGTCATGCTTTGACGACATCCAAACGTTGCTCTAACCATGGATGGCAAATATGGTGTCGGTTGGGTATGACATGAAGCACATGAAGGTGGTGTTTGATCAAGACAGGATTCATCTTCCTTGATAGAAAGGGCTATATCCCACGGCCACTTGATAGATTAAATTGATTGTTAAATCCTTGCAAGGTTGAGTTAGAATTAGAAATGGTTTCAAAGTTCTAATTCGTATGAGTCAATTTTTTCTGAGATCAAATAAACAAAGATCAATTACAAGGTTGACACATTTCATACTTGATCTCAGAAAAAATTATACGATATGTGACGAAGGGATTGAATTATACGATAACCATTCATAGACAGGCATTGTTGATAGTCACATCAACAAAACCCTTAGCACTTGGGTGGTCATGATGCTTTGCTAGAAGTCTCTCATAATCTATAATCATGTTATTAACTTGAACAAAGAGTTATCCAATCATTCCTAGGGTCAGTGATTAGGATATAATTTTTGCCAACATGTTAAAGGGGCCTAACGGATCACATGCATTAAGAAGAATTTTGGATGAATTAAAATAAAAATTAAATTAGATTTAATTCAGATAAGATGACCAATTAAATAATTGGGTAAGACCCAATTTGAAGAAGATAAAATAATAATGGATATGATCCATCATAGTAAAAAGAATTTTAGAGTGAAATTATTTGTGCATATGGTGAACAAATAATTGGATACCCAAATTTGGCTTGTTCCATATGATAGATGGCTGTGTTATTCGAGTATGGATGGCAAATCTTAGTTGAAAAAGGATTCATGCTCATGGGATGGGCATGATGAATCTATATGGTACCATGGTGAACACGTATAGATTTGGGCATGTAGTTATGAGATAACTAACTCCTAATCTCAAGGGATAAGATTGTGACACTTGGATTAACGAGAAAGGGAGTCTCTTTCTCTTCCTTGGATTAACGTTACCATGAGAGGGGAGTCTCTTCCTCTCCCTTGGATTAAGGTTAACATGAAAAAAGAGGTCTCTTCTTCTCCCTTGGAACTATTCTTTCTCTCCCTCTCTCTATAAATATGTTACTTCTCTTCCTCAAAAGGAGAAGAAAAAGATATATCTTTTAGACCTATAAAGAAATCTTCAGTTTTGAATATTTCTATAAGGGGATTCAAGAGGCGCTAGCAGCCCTCTCTTCCTAAGTGTCATCTTCATACCTTGAAGGTCTTTATCTACTCTTCTCCATTTAGATCCTCCGTTTGGATCACCGTTAGAGGCCAAACATATGGACAACTAGTGGCAGAGGATTTACCGACTTCATCCTTTTCTACATCGATAAAGGACTCAGGTATGAATAAATCTAATATTTTAAATTTTATTTCTAATTTAATAAATCAGTTCCTAAGGATCCTAGGCATCTAGGAATTTTGTATTATATCTTCTGCTATGTTTTTCATGAATTTGATTCATGTCTTGAATGCATAATTTCCATCAACATGCTCATAGAGCTGGTCCTTTTAGGGTATAAAGAAAGTGGGAACCAATGCCTATATGCTGGAATTATCTCCTGAGTTAGGCATTAGCTCTACTTTCAATGTTTCAGACTTAGTAGAGTATATGGAGCCAGCAATGATACCTAATGAGGTTTTTGGACCTAACCCTTCCTTTGAGAGCGAGCCCACCCCTATGTGTTCACCTACTATTTGGCCTAAGCGAAAGGATAGGATTGAGCGGACTCTGGATGATCAAGCTATCTCAATCTGAAACAGAAGTGACCAGCGGTACTTGGTTCGTTGGCAAGGTCGGCCTGAATCTGAGGACTCATGAATTTCTAGAGAAGATTTGCAATGTTTGGACCCAGACCTGCTAGAGGAGTACTAGGGTCAAACCGATCCTTACTCGATAGGGTCGAGTTCCTACCACCTTGAAAGAATTGGTGCAAGTGCAAGAGTGAGAAAAAGGCTGCAGAGTTCCATTTGGATCTCTAAACCCTAGAAGTCCAGTAATTTTGTCTTTCCTAGTTGGTTGAGTCCAGTCTGTTACTGAGTTAGTCAAGTTTGATTTAGTCCAATGTTCAGGTCATACATTTTTATTTTATTTGAGTCCTGTAATAATTCAAGAGAAGTTTATTACTCTTGTTAAAATCCTGCTGAAAATATTCAGAAGAAGCCCCCAGATTAAGCAGTATTGACCAACCATCCAATCTTTTTGAACCATATTCATACCCTAACCTTGGAGCTCTGTATGGATTGGATCCGCCTACACCTGGATTGATGATGTGGAATCAATCTTCTCCCTTCATTAGATCCTCCTTCACCTAGATTGATTATGTGGAATCAATCTTCTTCCTTCATGTCGCCACCTACATGATGGCAACCTTGGGCATCCCATAAGGAAGAAATCATTGGTCCCCTGCTATGCATTAATGGAAATGAAGATCAGCATCTCAACCATTCTGAAAAGAATCTTACGCCACATATGGACCCTATTGACAAAAGGAAAGAAGGTTGTCACCTCAAAGTTTCCTTCTTTGCTTGTGGTCCCTCGCCTCCAATTGAAACTATATATTGCTGCTGCTATTTTGGTCAAATTTTGGTCAAATCAAATGAAGGAAAGAAGATTTTTGCTCTGCAATTCTACCATATTTTGTAATCCCTATCATTTATTACTCTAATTATTGCACTTACCTTGTAATGTTATAAGAGGTCTATAAAACCCTTCTCTTGAAACAATGAAAAATAGAATATGAATATATTAAAATTTATTTTTCCTAAGTTCTATTTCCGTTGCCCGGAGTAATTGATCCTCCATAAGAGAGTTAGACGTGAGACCGAAGATTTCTGTTGCCTTGAGCAATTGATCCTTCGTGAGGGAGCCAGACGTGAGACCGAAGATTTTCGTTGCCTTAAGCAATTGATCCTCCATGAGGAAGCCAGGCGTGAGGCCAAAGTGTTCTTTCTACCAAACCCTAGTCTAGTCCATCTCCTCTACCAAGCTTCACCAAAGAATCCCTAATCTTCATTCTACCATAACCGCCCATCAACCTTCCCTAAATTCTAGGCCTCCATATTTGGAACCATAGCCGCCGCCCTTCCTTCATCCCAAAACCACCATCCCTCTCTAGATTTATTTCCATAACCCCTCCCTTCATCCCAAAACCACCGTCCCTCTCTTGAGTGATTTCAAAAGCCGCCGCTCTCTCTCTCCCTCCAAAGTCATCGCCCCTCTCTAGATTCGTCTTCAAAGCCAAGGATGTCGTCTTTGCCTCTGAATCGAGATCAATGAGCCTCATATAGAAGATAGTTTTTTCATCCAGAAATCTTGCCCGCTAGCGAGAGATCTTCTACCAACATTAGAAGTGCATCATCGTCGGGTAAATCAACCTTTCCCTTACTCTGTGATTCTGATTCTGTAAAAGTTCATGAGCATGTCTTCTCTGGAGTTTCTTAATTCTAGACTTTTCTAGTACGCTTCTTCATTTTTCTAAAAGTTCTATTCCTGAACCGTTACTTTCTACATCATATAATTTACTTTCTTACTCATTCTCTTATTTTCAGATGAATTAGCCATCTTCTAAAATACTTTAAAAATATAAAAAAATTAATTTTCATTAGTTCATTGATTGCATAATCACCCCCTATCCTTGTGCTGCATCAAGTTAAGAAGGTGCAACATTCGAGTATGGCATCTGTTTCTCCTTCTCAGTTTTCAATAATGAAGCCGAGTACGAGACTCTGCTCGTCAGACTCCGAATCGCCCGCGAGCTGAAAGTAAAGAGGTTGAATGCCTAAACCGGCTCACAATTGGTTGCTGGTCACGTGCGAGGAGAATTTGAAGCTAGAGAGCCAAACATGGTTCGATATCTTCAAAAGGTGTGCGATTTATCCTCTTGCTTTTCTAAACTTGAAGTTATTCATGTTTCAAGAGCTGAAAATATGCGCACCAACCTTCTATCTCTCTTGGCCACCACGGATTCGATGGACCTTGAGAAAAAATTTCACTTGGAAGTCCTTAAGAAGTCCAGCATTACAAACACTGGCCGAGTGATGTGGATCGAAGCTTAACCATCTTGGTTCGACCCAATTCTTAAATGCCTCAGAGAGGGTTATCTTCCAACGGACAGAAAAGAAGCGAGGAAACTGAAGATGCAAGCATCTCACTATGTCCGACTTGATGACCAGCTATACAAGCGGTCCTTCTCCATGCTGTTACCTAAATGTCTTCGGCCGTCGAAAGTTGACTACACTCTGAGGGAAGTCCATGAAGGTATCTGCGGCAATCATCTTGGTGGCCGAGCCTTATGTCACAAAGTCCTGTGCCAAGGGTACTACTGGCCAACCATGCAAAAAGATTCTGATAATCTTGTCCGAACCTACGACTCCTGCCAAAGACATTCTAATATCCAGAAGCTCCCCTCTGCTCATCTGACACCAATATCATCTGCTTGGCCCTTCGCCAAGTGAGGTATGGATATTCTTGGCCCTTTCCCACCAGCTGCCGGACAAAGAAAGTTCTTGTTTGTAGCAATTGACTACTTTTCCAAATGGGTTGAAGCCGAGGCAGTTGCTCAAATAACTGAAGCCCGAGCTAAGGATTTTGTATGGAGATCCATCATTTGTCGGTTTAGTCTCCAGCATACCATCATCAATGGCAATGGCTGACAATTTAATAATCCAAAGTTCTGGGAGTTTTGTAAAGATCATGCTATCAACCATCGGCTTACATCAGTCGGACATCCTCAGGCCAATGGTAAAGCAAAGGTAACAAACCAAACTTTTTAGCAGGGAATTAAAGCTAGGCTCAATAGATCTCGAGGTAGATGGGCGGACAAATTGCATCATGTTCTGTGGGCTTATCGGACCACCCAAAGAATCCCCACTAGCAAAACTCCATTCGGAATGGCTTTCGACACTAAATCCATCATTCCTATGGAAGTAGAATTACCTTCACCACGAGTGGAGAATTATTCAAAGGAATCAAACGACAAGCAGCTCCAAACCAATATCAACTTAATAGAAGAAGTTAGAGAAAAGGCCTGGATCCGGATGGCTGCTTACCAACGAGTGGCTCGTTACCATTCCTCCCGAGTCAAATGGAAACTGTTCCTTCTCGGTGACCTTGTTCTTCGCAAGATGTCCATCTCCAAACCAATGGAACAAAGAAAACTATCCCCGAACTAGGAAGGCCCCTATCAAGCTACGGAGGTCATCAGACCCGGCACCTACAAACTCCAAGACTTGGATAGAAAGTCTATTTTTCAGATGTAGAACGCAGACAACCTCTGAATATACCATCAATAACGTACCCTTAAACTAAGTCCATTATGCTCGCAATAATAAAACTTTGTTTTTAAATTCAAAACATTCCTGTCTCAATCACTTTCCCAAAAGTTATTGATTAAAGATAGGTTTCCCCTAATCAGCGATCCATGGGTCCCATTTTCTCAGTACCTTAGCATGGCCAAGTAAAATATTTTTTTGCACCTCGGCAGGACCGAGCAACTTTCTTTGAACCTCGACTGGACTGAACAATTTTTTTCATACCCTGCCAGGGACGAGCAACTTTCTTCATACCTCGATAGGGCTAAGCAACTTTCTTTGAACCTCGACAGAGTCGAGCAATTTTCTTCGAACCTCGGCAGGGCCAAGCAATTTTCTCCATACTTTGGCAGGGCCGAGCAATTTTCTTCGTACCTTGGCAGGGCCAAGTAAAACATTTCTCTGTACCTTAGCAGGGCCAAGCAACTTTCTTCGAACCTCAGTAGGGTTGAACAACTTTCTCCATACCTCAGTAGGGCCGAGCAATTTTTTCAGTACCTTAGTAGAGCCAAGCAACTTTTTTTGTACCTTAACAGAGTCGAGTAACTTTTTTGAACCTCGTTATGGCCAAGCAACTTTCTCCGTACCTTGTCTGGGCCAAGTAAAATTTCTCTAGGAGAGCATTCTCCGAGCAACAATCTTCGCACTTTGGCGGAGCGAGGTAAAATTCTCTCCAAGCCTCAGTATGGCTAGGCAACTCTCAGTACATCCGAACGATTCTCCTAGTTTCAGTAAATTAAGTAAAAACTCTCAAAGGAGTTCGACATAACTACACATTCGCCAAATATTGTCAAGGCCACCCAGGTCTTCTTATGATTTAAAAAGAGTTGAGTACTCTGCTCCAAAAGTTTCAGCATGGCCCTACAAAACTTCAATGAGGCTGAACATAATTTCCTAGATGCTTAGTAAAAGCAAGTTCCTCATAATGGCTTACGAATCTCGTTCTATCGGGTGTATCAACTCGAGTCTCAGAAAACTAAGTATTTTTCCTTCTTGAGAAGATGAATACCTCGGTAGGTCCAAGTCTCCCCTATACCATTGAGGATTCCTATGTCCTGGCAAGCCCAAGCCATCCCTATACTATTGAAAATTCATATGTTTCGGTAAATCTGAACCTTTCCTAAATCTTGATAAAACATGGCTAAGCGTAACCTATTCCTTAGAAAAAACCAAAGTCTCACTGAATTTGCAAACAAAAGGAACAAACGACAAGAAGAGATAAATAATTAAGAGAAAAAAAAATTTTATTCTGAATTATTACATTACAAAAATTATAGCCTATTGCAAGGCATTACAAGTGCGTTAAAGCGTAGAAAATGTAAAAGTACAAAACTCCTGGATGGAGAGGGTCTAGCTAAGAACTTCGCACCAGCAACGGCTTCTGCTTCAGAAAGTGAACTCCATTAAATTGCGATCTCCAAAGTACCATGCAAAGATTTAGAAAGAAGAAACGGCCCGATGAGACTTACCATAAGCTTTCTGTTCTTTCAGCAGCCACCTAATGGATCTTCAACCATCAAGGGTGGTTACCATGGTTAACGGAAAGTATGTGAAAATCAAAGCCCATCAAAAATTGCATTTCCAATGGTCTCTACGGTTCCACAACGAACGGATAGAATCAAGTATAAAGCGCTCGAGTGCACTTCCTGTATGGCCTTTATGCATCCCCATGCATTGCAGGACCTTGGCTCGAATGCTTCCAAGCCCCGAGCCTACCATGTGTCATTCTACCTATGGCCAGTAACAAAGAACCAAGGGTTTCTCCTTATACGACTGGAAGAAATGATGAAACAATATCCTGCCATTTATGAGGACATCATGACATGCCTTCGCTAGTTTGAATCCCCCAATAGAATGGAGTCGTCTTGAACTCTACTCCCTATACCCGAACCTACACTTTGGACTAGGGAGTTGGGGGCATGTGATGTGGGGTACAATCGTTATTGCATTAATATCCGTGCACATGGCAAAAAGGTTAGAATCATTTTCGATTTCTGGCTTGCCAGTTGTCACGTTCAAAAAAAGACAAACCGTCAGGCATCGATCCAAACCGGGCTTCCCTCATGCCTCGGCAAGGCCGAGCTATTTCCATGCCTCGATAGAGTCGAACTATCTCCATGCCTCGGTAGGTCCAAGCTATCGCGATGTATCAGCAAGAACAAGCCATCTCATGCCTTGACAAGGCAGAGCTATCTTCATGCCTCGGCAGATCTGGGCTGTCACGATATCTTAGCTGGTCTGAGCCATCTCTATAATTCAACGGCATTAAAGTATTCCTCTCTTCTTTCGACTCGAACACCAGGAGCCAAACATGACCCTCTGTCGCAATCAACAAAAGTTCAAATCTATGGTTATTCAGCAAGATTCCGATCAAATCGATTCCTGGTATCCCCAAGAAGGAAATAAAGCCAAATATAACTTAATGCCCATAAATAACCAAATCTCAAAGCACCAATCAGCTTCCTCTAACTAACAGGATTCGAATCCCACCAGCCCCGTAACTAACAAAATTTGAATCAGATTCAAATTGTACCGACTTTCAGCTTTCCAAGATATGTTCGAAAAGTCAGGTATTAATCCGCCACCATTCCAACATCCTATAAATACCTTGTTCTAAAGCCTCTTCAGGTGCGCTCACATTGAACTAAAAAAGTTCAAGCAAAGTTCTAAGCTCTTAAGATGCCATTCTTGAGGGACCCTTCTATAAGAGCCTTCTCCTCACATCTGATTGCTAAGAATTGCTACTAACTTGGGCATCAGGGAGTCTTCCGCAGGGCCACCCCAATGCTTCCTGTGTGGAAACTATCTTGCAGGTTTACCTGGATGGGAGATTACCGTCCGAATCTAGACGCGAGTCGCACCTAAGTCAGAGAACGAAATTCTACGGCAGCATTAACAATAACTTAACACACATAAGATTGGTTGACAATCATATAGGTTATCATCAATGGCAATCAATGATAGACTATGTAAATTGGGCCCTATGTGATTATGTATTCTATGCATATTTGAAAAGGATAAATTGTTTGAAGCTATGACGATCCAAAATAATCTTTAATTTAGATCATGCTGACTTTCAATAGTAATAATCCTTAACAGGATGTGATTTCTAATTTGGTTGCCCATAAGTAAACTAATGATAGCTGACTACATCAAAGTAAAAATGCATTAACCAAGTTAGCAGGTGAGATGCAGATTAGCCCAGTGGATTTAGGTCAAGTTCAGAATGTAGTTATGATCCTTTTGTGGATGGGTTAGACATAAGTCTATAATGTCTTGATGTAAAAGCTCAACCTACCCATAAATTAGACCATGTAAAACTGGTTGAGATATCGGTTGACTCGCATTGATATCAAACACTCCTAATACGAGGTATAGAAAATTGATTTACTAATTTAAAATTTGTTATAAAATATTACAAATTCTTTTTTAGCCGCACTCATTTACGATGGGATAAATAAGTGTTGTTAAATAGCAATGAAACAACGACGCTAAAAAAAATTACGATAAATTAGCGATGAACATTGAAAACAACATTGCTAAGGCATCGCAAATTAGCGATATGCAAAAAGGCATTATTAATTAGCAATGAGCACATGTGCATTGCTGGTCATACCTTCAGCAGCGAGGCATGCATGTATCACTGAGGCACACGGGATGCACATCGCTGAAGCAGTGATGCATAGGCGCGTCACTGAGGCGTGCGGTTGGCCCAGTCGCATGCCTCACTCACGCGTCGTTGAGACTCGTGGGCGCTAGCGATGCGTCGGAACACCGCTAAGGCGCGTGGCGTTAGCAGTAGCGACGCACGCATGTCGCTGAGGTGCGCGACAGGCGCCCGACCGCATGCTAGCAGCAAAAAAATTTTTGTTTAACGATGAATTTTTTTTTGTTAGCGATGCCAGGCATCGTGAAAACTCTTATAGTCCAAGCAAAATTTAGGTATAAATATAGTGCCTTATATAAAAGCCATACGATCTTTCTTTTTTTTATCACTTCCTTTTTTTTTTTCTAACCACAAACACTTTGAGGTTTGGATGAAAGTTGAGGTAGCGATGAAGAAGTAAAAGAGAAAAATAAACACCTACAAAATTCTGATATAAAGCACTATACCAAAGTTTTGTCCTCTTTATATTAACTTAGATACCTTGCACGGTATTTTACTTTGACTAATTAAGATTTTAATTTGTATTGACAATGGACACTTTTAATATAATCAACCGACATAAACTAATAGATCTTAATACATCAATCGATGTAATATTGTTGCTGCCAAATCACGTGCGATGAACGTCGGATAGGCTAGGATTACTGCGTGCGTAGAGAGGTCGCCGTCTTCCTTCTAGAGCCTGCAAAAAGTCCCGGACCGGTGGTTCCGGTGGGGACCCTCCGACGCCCAAGTCAGTGAGTCGTAGAACAGGGATATGATTTGTGTAGAATTCTTAGAGAGGAAGCCAGAGAGAGAGTCCCCTCGCATGGAGCTCGGGTCCTCTTTTTATACCTGTTGGGGTCCCGTTTACCTTGTTCTGTTGGAACCGTCGAATCTTTCCGTTGTGATGTTTCATCGAACGGCAAGTTGTTGGGCTGTTGCTGGATAAGGGCCGCTTATAGCGGTAACTGCCGATCAAGCTAACACTTGCCCGTGATTTTGGTGAGCGAGGTGCTCGGCAGTAGACCTTAGATCACGGGATCCGTTGTGTGAGACTGGTCTTTGTGCATGTGGAAAGTGCTGAAGGCCGACGCTGGGAGTCGGGCTGGAGGCCGGCGCTGGAGGCTGACGCTGGATGGCTGGAGGCTGACGCTGGAGGCCAGAGCCAGTCTCAGCGCTGGGCCGACGCTGGTGGCCGGCACTGAAGGCCGATGCTGGAGGCTCCTGGGGCCGACGCTGGGCCGCGCTGGAGGCCGGAGCCGCTCAGCGCTGGGGCTGAGGCCGCTGGAGGCCGGAGCCGAAGTCTCAGCGCTGATGGCCGACGCTGAAGGCCGACGCTGGAGGCCGACACTGAAGGCCCCGCGAAAGGGGGTTTTGCTGTCACATCATTGCTTTCAAAACCGTGCAAAAGATAATACTACCAGGGAAACGGCCAGCCGTATCAGATGCCCCCCGCCCCTGAGATGGGTGAGCGTTTACTTACCCGCGAAAGGGGTGTTAATATCCTCTAGGCGGCCGGTTTTCGCGTCATTATTTCGCCTTTGTTGGGATTAGGGAGGATTTCCCTCGGGCAGTGTTACGAAAAGGCGAGCGGTATCATTGCGATAAGGTTAATGCCCCCTTTTTATTGGTGGTCTTTTCGAGTTTTTCGCGTTGGCAGGCCGTCGAAACGCCTCCCAATTGAAGATGGACGCGTGGTCAGATCGGACGATTTGGGGTGTTTGAGATGGCGTTATGAGGACAAATAGCCCTTATCTTCCTATCTTCCCCATTTCTTCCGCCTGCCCCCTTTCGAGTCCGCCAGCGTTTCTGTCTCTCGTGTTCATTCTCCCCGTGCTCTGTTTTGGCTCGAGTTTTCCAGGTTAGTTCCCATGGCTTCCTCACCTTCTTGCTCCATTTCTGGTTCCTGGGGGGGTTCCCACAACCCTTCTCAGACTTCCGATTCCTTGTCCAGCCAATGGTCCACCCCTTCTTCTAACCATTCTTCACCGGAGCAGCGACCAGTCAGTCGTCCCCTAACCGGGAGTCGTCCGGCCGGCGGGCGGATTTCCGTCCGGAGCCGTCGATGGCTGCCGGTCCTTCTAGGGTTGCCAAGGAGTCCCCGAAGGGACTGCGTCCGCTATGTCTGCTCAAGACATAGTAAACCTAAGGGCCAGGTATAGGCTTCCCTCGGACCTTCATTTGTTCTTCCCTACCCCCAATGACAGGGTAACCTCTTCCCGTTCCGGAAGGGTTGCTTTGTACGGAGCCTTTTTTAAGGCCGGGCTTCGGTTACCGATCCACCCTTTTATTCTTAATCTCTAGACCGATACTCCTTGACCCCTCCCAACTAGTTCCCAACTCCATCCGAACCATTGTTGGTTTTTTGGTACTCTGCCACTTGCAAGGCATTGAGGCCAGTATTTCTTTATTCCGCAGCTTTTATACCCTTCGCAAACAGTCGGGTTGGTGGTCCTTCACCCCTAGGTCCAATAGGATTCTTAAATTGTGCCTTCCTACCTCCGTTAAAGGGTGGAAGGACAAGTTCTTCTTTGCGGACATCAGCGGGGTTCGTGGAAGCTGGGGGATACCCAACATCGACGCCAATAGGGATCCCTCCATCCTTCCACGAGACCGGATGGCATTTGGGCAGCTTCTGACTGCCGACATCCCTCGGTGTAATAAGCTTTTAGCCGAGGAGAATCTTCACGCCGGTTTAATTCCCGCGAGGGGTGAGCACTTGATCACTCGCCTCTCTTCTCCTGCTTTTCTTTTTTCTTTTTCTTTTTTTTTTTTTTTTTTTAACTATCCTTGCCTTGTGTAGGGATGGCGCCGACGCTTCATGAGCTTAAGCAGGTGGCCGCCAGGAAGAGGAAGGCCGGGGACGTGCCCCCTGCCGAAGAAGGGCCATTGCTAAAGTTCCCAGGAGGGCCGACGCTGGGAAGGGCCGACGCGGAGGGCCGACACTGGAGGGGCTAAAGTCGTGAAGCCCCTACGTGCAAAGGTTTTGAAGAAGGGCGGCCCTAAAAGGGCCGACGCTGGGAGGTCGAGGCCAAGGGGGCCAAACTGGGAACCCTCGCATAGCGAGGCGGCCAACCCAAGCGAACCCGCCCAGAAGGGGCCGAGGCCGGCAAGGAGGTGGAACGGAGCCAGAGGGAAGATCTCCAGCTTCCTCCTCCTTATTTGCTCGACCTTCTCCTGAGGGGAAGACGCCGTCTCCCTCGCCTAAAGAGACGGAAAAGCTCCGCGGCAATAGCGGCGATCCCAGCCGCTCTGCCCCCGGGGGCGACAGCTGAAGCGCCTCCACCAGCTAAGGGGCCGGAGGCGGCAGGCTCAGAGGCGGAATCAGCCTCTGTAGGCCCGACGCCAAGGGAAGAGAGGGGCGTCGATCCTTCCTTCCAGTCGCTGTTGGCAAACCACAGCCGCTGGGCTGAACGGACCTAGAGGAAGCCAGGTGGTGAGGTGCAAGAATTTCTCCGGGGTCAGGGGAGAGTCCCTTCTTCCGCGAAGCATCGGTGGCGCATCTCTGGGTGAGTTTTTGTCCATTATCATCCTTTTCTTTTTTTTTTTTTTTTTTATCTTGACATTCCTCCAGGCCTTGAATTCTCTTGTCGCCCTGAAAACCTCTGGACCTTGAGCGATACCGCCATCGAACAAGCACGGGAGGAGATGTTGTCCCTCCAAGTCAAGGCGGAAAGGCGGCAATGGCTCTGGAGGACACTCGGGCCACCCTGAAGGGTGAAATCGATGGCCCGGCTAGAGCCGAAAAGGCTGAGTATGCGCTGGAAGTTGCCAGCGCGCGCAGCCAATGAGCTGGATAATGCTCAGGTGGCCGAGGAAAAACAAAAGCGGCCGAGGAGAAGGGGCCGAAGAGAAGCTGAAGGTGGCAGAATTGGAGTGTGTTTTAAGACTCAATTAAGTTCTGCCTCCGCTGAGACAAATGCGGCCAAGAAGCCACCCGCCAGTACATACCAAAATTGCGATCTGGAGGCGGCAGTGGCGAGGCCCAGAGGGGGCCAGAGGAGAGCCTCGAGGCGAAAAAAGGGGCCGAGGCCGTAGAAGATTTTAAGAAATCCAAAGCCTTCGACAAGGAGGTAGCCGAGTCAGCGGCGCTTGCTTATGACGCCGGCTTCAAGACTGCAAAGATAAAATCCAGGAGCTCTACGACCTGGAGGATATCGAGGGACTGAAGCCTGATGACGTCCCTGAGGATGATGCCCGGCTTCGGATGACCATTAATAGCTTTGGTTTTTCTCTTTTTGTATCTGTCCTGTCGGCAATTTTGTAACTTTTAGCAATCAATGAATGTTTAATCGCCTTTGGTTATGATTAGCTTTAGTTGTTAAGCTGTCTGAATCACCAACCAATAGGGCTATGTAGAGTAGGTTACGCTGAATTGTCGTGCTTTTTGGTGCCGACGCTGGCGCCGGTCTTTGGTGCCAGTTGGTCTTTTGCCCCTTTTGCCAGCGGAGTTGGTCTTTGTTGCCGATTGGTCTTTGTTGCCGACGCTGGGCGCGGTCTTTGTTGCCAACGCGGAGTTGGTCTTTTTGCCGACGCTGGGCGCCGGTCTTTGGTGCCAACGCGGAGTTGGTCTTTGGTGCCGACGCTGGGCGCCGGTCTTTGGTGCCAACGCGGAGTTGGTCTTTGTGCTTGGTCTTTAGTGCCGCGGAGTTGGTCTTTGGTGCCGACGCTGGGCGCCGGTCTTTGTTGCCAACGCGGAGTTGGTCTTTGTGCCGACGCTGGGCGCCGGTCTTTGGTGCCAACGCGGAGTTGGTCTTTGGTGCCGACGCTGGGCGCCGGTCTTTTGCCAACGCGGAGTTGCTTGGTCTTTAGTGCCAACGCGGAGTTGGTCTTTGTTGCCGCGGAGTTGGTCTTTGGTGCCGACGCTGGGCGCCGGTCTTTGGTGCCAACGCGGTTGGTCTTTAGTTTGGTCTTTGGTGCCGGCGCCGGTCTTCCGACGCTGGTCTTTGTTGCCAACGCGGAGTTGGTCTTTGAACATACTCATTCGAAAATAAGAACATGTTATTATTCATGCATCAAAGATTCAAATTAATAACGATAGAGTTCTATTGATAGTACCGGCGTAAGTTGTCGGCATTCCAAGTTCGAGGGAGCGGTTTCCCGTCTAGCTCTTCGACTTTGTACGCCCCATGGTGGAGTACCTCCTTGACACGGTATGGTCCTTCCCATTTTGGTGCCAGCTTGCCCCCTCCGTCGGCTTTGATACTTCAGCTCTTCGTAGGACAAGGTCTCCTGGCCGGAATGTCTTGGGTCGCACCCGAGAGTTGTAGTGTTGGCCACTCGCTGACGGAACGCTGCCATGCGAAGCTGCGCTTGATCTCGCAATTCTTCCACCAAATCCAGATCAGCCCTCAGCTGGTTTGAGTTGCTTTCTTCGTGGTATAATTCCGTCCGGGGACTAGGAGCTCCTATTTCCACGGGATGACCGCCTCGGTCCCAAAGACCAGCTGAAAGGGGTTTCCCCTGTGGGTGCTCGCGGCGTCGTGTGGTAGGCCCACAGCACACTGGAAAGTTCTTCCACCCAGCGCCCTTTGCAGCTATCTAGCCGAGCCCTGAGCCCTTGGAGGATGATGCGATTGGTCACCTCGCTGCGCCGTTGGTTTGGGGATGCCCTACTGAGGTGAATCGATGATGGATGCCCAGGCCCTCGCAGAATTCCCGGAAGGCCGTGTTATCAAACTGTCGGCCGTTGTCTGTAACGAGGGTGTGCGGTAGCCCGAACCGGCACACCACAGATTTCCAGAAGAAAGCCCTTACTTTGGCTTCCGTGATCTTAGCAAGAGCTTCCGCCTCGATCCACTTAGTAAAATGATCGACGGCCACCACTAGGAACTTACGTTGTCCGGAGGCAGGAGGGAAAGGTCCCAGGATGTCCATGCCCCACTGTGCGAAGGGCCACGGTGCAGCTAGAGGGGTCAGCTGGACGCCGGTTGATGTTGGACGTTGGCATGACGCTGGCAGCTGTCACATCTTTAACGAGTTCAGATGCGTCCTCTTCATTGTCAACCAATAATACCCCTGACGTAGAGCTTTATATGCAAGAGCCCTGCCCCCCAGATGGCTTCCGCATATCCCTTCGTGTATCTCTCGCAAATATAATTGGCGTCGGTGGGACCGACACACCTGAGGATAGGGTATGAGAATGACCTTCGGTAGAGCTTTCCCTCCATAAGGAAGAACTTTGGGGCCCGTCTTTTAAGTTTCCTAGCTTCGGCAGGGTCTTCTGGGAGGATGCCCTCAGTAAAGTACCGGACATAGGCGTCCATCCAGGAGGGCTCCTGCTCCACTGGTAAAGTTTCTCTTGGTACATCAATACTCGGGGCTTCTAAGTGCTCCACATAAGCCTTTCCCAACATCCCATCAGCTGAGGCGGCAAGATGGGATAGGCGTCGGCTCTAGCATTCTCTTGTCGAGGAATGTAGCTGACGCTGAAGTGAGTGAAGGGGGAAATTGCGAGTGCACCGCGTCTAAGTAGCGGGCCATGATGGGATCCTTGCCTCGTATTCCTTTGTAATCTGGCCAGCAACCAGTTGGGAGTCGGTGAATGCCCTAAGGCGTTTCACCCCAAGCTCTCGAGCCAACCTTACTCCGGATAACAAAGCTTCATATTCCGCCTGATTATTAGTGGCTGGAAAGAGGAAGCGAAGTGCACACTCGGTCACAACCCCATCCGAGTTGGCCAAGATGAGGCCTGCTCCGCTCCCTTGAGAGTTCGATGCCCCATCCACATGAAGGACCCACTCATCATCACTGGTTCCAAGGGGCTGAGTGTCCGTAGGAGGTTCTTTAGGTGGCTCCATTCCCCAAGTACATTCGACCAAAAAATCTGCCAAGACTTGAGACTTCATGGCCGAACGAGGGCGGAAAGATAGATCAAACTCCCCCAGCTTGAGGGCCCACCTTGCCAGCCGGCCGGAAGTATCTGGACGAGCTAGAACTGTCTTCAGAGGCTGGTCTGTGATCACCGCGATCGGGTGGGCTTGGAAGTATGGCCGCAGACGCTGGGCAGACACGATCAATGCAAAGATGATTTTTTCCATGTTTGAGTATCGGGTCTCTGCATCATGAAGCACCTTACTCGTATAGTATACTGGCCTTTGTGTGCCATCAGTGTCCACACGGACTAGCACAGAGCTAACAGCTTCAGGAGAGGCCGCAGGTATAGAAGGAGTTCTTCTCCACCCGTCGGCTTGGCTAGCAGTGGCGGGGTAGATAAGAATTCCTTTAACCCTTCGAACGCCTCCTGGCATTCTTTCGTCCATTCGAACTCGTTGATTCTGCGAAGCGCCTTGAAGAAAGGCAAACACCTTTCAGCGGACTTGGATAGGAAGCGGCTTAGGGCGGCTACTCTTCCTGTCAGGCGTTGTACTTCCTTCTTATTGGCAGGAGGCCTCATGTCCAAGATGGCTTGGACTTTGTCCGGGTTTGCTTCGATCCCCCTCCGGGTCACCATGAAACCCAAGAACTTCCCAGCTGTTACCCCAAATGCACACTTGCGAGGGTTCAGCTTCATCTGGTACCGACGAAGGTTGTCAAAAGTTTCTGCTAGGTCCGCGATGTGGTCATGGCATGAACGCTTTTTGTCAGCATGTCATCCACGTACACTTCCATGTTACGCCTATCTGACCTTCAAAGACCTTGTTCATCAGCCTCTGGTAAGTAGCTCCCGCATTCTTTAACCCGAAAGGCATTACCTTGTAGCAATATAGCCCCTTTTCGGTTATGAAGGAGGTAGCTTCTTCATCCGCCGGATTCATCCGGATCTGGTTGTATCCAGAGAAAGCATCCATGAAGCTAAGGACCTCATGGCCGGATGTAGCGTCCACCAGTTGATCGATTCGAGGCAGGGGAAAGCTGTCTTTGGGGCATGCCTTGTTGAGGTCGGTGAAATCTACGCACATTCTCCAGCTTCCGTTGGCCTTGCGGACTAGCACCACATTAGCCAACCATTCGGGGTAGTGGACCTCCCGAATATGGCCCGCAGCCATTAACTTGCGGATCTCCTCGTCGATAGCTTTCTGTCTGTCTGGAGCGAAGTTTCTCTTTTTCTGTCGGACCGGCCGACACTCTGGCTTGAGGTTAAGCCGATGGGTGATTACTTCTTCAGGGACGCCCGGCATGTCTGAGGATGACCATGCGAAGACGTCAGTGTTGGCACGCAGGAAAGTAAGAAGTTGATGGCGTGCTTCCTCTGGGAGCGATGCCCCCAGCTGAACAGTCTTGCCGGGTCATCACCCAAGGGGAGGGTTAGAAGGTGCTCTGCCGGCTCTCCCCTTCTTCCCAACTCCCTAGGATCGAGTGACTCAGAGGCTGTTGCTGACTCCGTTCAGCGGGCTGGGCGACAGATGGTAGCAAGGCGGAAGTGGGCTTTGCTCCCCCTTCATTTCTCCGATCCCTTCATTGGTGGGGAACCTTACCAATAATCTCTTAGTGGAGATCACGGCATCCAGCAGATTCAGCCCCGGTCTTCCCAAGATGGCGTTATAAGCCAGCGGGACCCGGACCACCAAGAAGTTTATAACCACGGTGCTCTGACATGGAGGAGTTCCAGCCGTGACCGGGAGAGCAATTTCGCCTTCGACGCTCACTGAGTCTCCCGTGAAGCCCATTAGCGGTGTGGCAACGGGTCGGAGCAAAGACCTTGATAAGTTCATCCGAACAAAAGCCTCATAACTCAAGACATCCACAGAGCTCCCACTATCAATTAAAATTCTTTTTACAGGGTGTTTAGCTATAGTCATGGACACCACGACGCTGTCGTCATGTTTATTAACTACCCCATCTAGATCCTTTCCGAAGAAAGGTATTACAGAGTCTATTCCCTCTCGCGGCCTCTTCGAACCACCATCCGCTCCCCAGGAGATCATAGCTATGGTCTTTTCAGTTGGGGTATTATCCACGCCAGCCGGGCGACTCGGAGGCACCGGGGGCCCGACGCGGGGAGATTTCCCCTTCGAACAAATTTGCCCAGGTGGCCTTGCTGAACCAGCTCCTCGATGGCCTTTTTTAGATGGCGGCAGTCTTCGGTGTCGTGACCGTAGTCTCGGTGGTACCGGCAGTAAAACTCCTTGTTGCGGGGGGCCCCAGACTTCAAGGGAGCCGGACGCTTGAAATAAGGTTCCTCCTCGATCTCCAGCAGGATGTGAGAGATGGGAGCCATGAGGGGAGTGAATTGCTCTTTAGGAACCAGCGCTGTGGCCGGCGATCTGAGCGTCGTGGAGGCTCGGGCTTCGAGGTTGTGCACCGGCGTGATCAGAGGCGGTGGTTTGTTACTGGGGTTCTTGTCAACTTCTCTCCTGGAAGAATCTGCCTCGTCAGCGCGGATACTTCTGTGCCCGGCTCAGAAGCTCGGCGTAGGAACGCGGAGGCTTCTTATCCAGGGAGTAAGCGAATCTGGACGGGCGAAGTCCTCTTTCAGGGCCAAGGTGGCTACGGAGTCTTCCAGGTTGTACACCTCCAGCGCTGCTTCCTTAAATCGAGCGACGAAATCCTTTAAGGTCTCGCCACTCTTCTGCTGGACAGCAAAGAGGCTATCGCAACTCGTGGGATCTTTCGACAGGCATCAAAATGAGCCAGGAAAGATCGCTCAAGTTGCCGAAAGAGTTGATGCTGCGGGGGCAGCGGGAGTACCACGCGCGTGCCGCCTTACGGAGCGTGGCCGGGAAGGCGACGCATAAAAGGAGTCCGTCGCTCCCTGGACCTGCATGAGGACCTTGTAGCTTTCCAGATGGTCCAGGGGGTCCGTCGTTCCATCATATGGATCCAATTGAGGGAGACGGAACCGGGGGGGACCGGTTCCTCCATGATATGGCGAGAAAGCGGGGGCGACTCATACTCCGCGTAAGGGTCGGCGATCCGGCGGCTGAGCTCGTCCAACCGTCGATGATACTCGTCAAGCCTTTGCTCGGCCCGACGGTGGTTTTCCGGGAGTGCCATCGGGATGAATCGGGAAGAAAGAAGATCGCCGGCGCAAAGAACGCGCCCGCTGGACTCTCTTTTCCCCGGTCGGTGGTGGGAACGACCGGAGTGGCGGAGGGAGACCGCCGTCGCTTCGAGGTCCCTTGGTGATGAGGTTCGGGGGGTGAGCGGTGGGAGACCTCAGGCGGGGTCCCTCCTTGGTGAGACTGACTGTTCCTCGCACCCCTTCGTCCCGTAGGGGGTTGAGTTACAGCAGCCAAATAATGCTCTTGCAGCCCCCGGACCATCGTCGTCAGATCCTGGACCTGGTGGGCTAGAACATCAAGCCGGTCAGGTTGGCTTGTCGTGCAGGGGGCGGAGCATGGAGATTGGCCTCCGAATGCTCAGCTCGTGGGATGCGCCCGGCTGCCTGACTGGAGGAAGCCTCTTGTGCTCGCGTGGTCACCATCGCTTCCTTTGCAAAATTGGAGGGGTTCCAGGGAGAACTTTCGACCTGGTCTGCCCCCCTTCCTGGCGCGCCAATCTGTTGCGCCAAATCACGTGCGATGGAACGTCGGGACCCTCCGAGCCCAAGTCAGTGAGTCGTCGAACAGGGATATGATTTTGTAGAATTCTTAGAGAGGAAGAGAGAGAGTCCCCTCGCATGGAGCTCGGGTCCTCTTTTTATACCTGTTGGGGTCCCGTTTACCTCGTTCTGTTGGAACCGTCGAATCTGTGATGTTTCATCGAACGGCAAGTTGTTGGACTGTTGCTGGATAAGGGCCGCTTATAGCGGTAACTGCCGATCAGCTAACACTTGCCCGTGATTTTGGTGAGGTGCTCGGCAGTAGACCTTAGATCACGGGATCCGTTGTGTGAGACTGGTCTTTGTGCATGTGGAAAGTGCTGAAGGCCGACGCTGGGAGTCGGGGCTGGAGGCCGACGCTGGAGGCTGACGCTGGATGGCCGTCGCTAGAGGCTGACGCTGGAGGGCCAGAGCCAGTCTCAGCGCTGGGGCCGACGCTGGTGACCGAAGCCCATTTAATTTTATGGTGGCATCTCTATTACTAAAAACCTTATCAACAGATACCTTGATTAAATTTTTATTAAATCGATCGTTTATATCGTGTATACTACACAAAATCTAGTTACCACTTATTTTGATTTGTGATTTGTGCTTTGCTATGCTATAAATACAAAGATGATAATATTATTTGCTTGTTGAGAGCAAATATTTGGTACAGTTCTATTGAATCTTGTTATAGATGAATTAAATTGTTTTTGTTAGCGCCTTTACGAAATTCTTTTGATTGTTTTTTATTTTCGTTTCTTTACAAAGTAGTGGAATTTCACATATACATGATAACATATATTTTTGTTTTCTCTTTTTGATGCAAATAAGAAAATCTTCGTATTAATTAGCTGATATGGACTGATAAATTGGCTTACGTTCATGTTACGGTCAACTTTTATGAGCCGAAGAATGTTCTCGGTATCTCTATTCGAATCTTTTAAGAAAAAATGTCTCATCTATCTTTATCCGGATCTTTTCAAGCTAAATCTTGACTAACCAATCTTCTATCCGAAACTTTTTCAGACTAAATCTTGGCTAACCGACCTTCAGCGAAGAATATTCTTGATATCTCTATCTGAATCTTTTCAAAAAGAATGTCTCATCGATTTATTGCCTCGGTATCTCTATCCGGATCTTTTCATGCTAAATCTGACTAACCAATCTTTTATTCAATCTTTTTCTGGCTAAATCTCGACTAACTGACTTTCAACTTTAGCGAGTGTCGTTCCTATCTAGAGCTCGGAATTTCTATTTGCATCGTTCAAATTGCTCAGTACACCTTTCAAAAATTTTTTTTTAAAAAAAAATCATAAACTATCGTTAACATCGTCTCCTCCCCTTTCTGATAGCCTCTCTCTCCTCCTTCTCCCTGGCATCTCGTTTTCAGCACTGCCCCCCACCCTTTCTCGATTCTGTCTCCTCCCTACTCCTCGGTCTTAGCACCGTCTCCTTCCCTCTCCTTCCCTTTTTCTTTTCTGGTATCCATTCCTCACCCCTCTTTCGGCCACGTCTTCTTCCCTCTCCTTTTCAATATCATCCTCTCTCTGTCTCCTTCCTTTTTTCTTTCTGGTACCATTCCCTATTCCTTCTTTCGGCCACGTCTTCTTCTCTCTCCTTTTCAGTATCACCCTCGGTCATGTCTCCTCTCCATTCCTTGGTTCGACATCGTCTCCTCCTCGAGCAATACTAATAGAAATTCTCAAAGTCATTCTATCCACCTTTCCCTTTGCCGAGATTTGGCTAGGCCGGCCATAATATTGTTAGAATCACAAGAATATCGATGAGATCATAAATCCCCTATTAAAGTATCATCCTTCAACTTCTGCATCTGCTTTTCAAATATCATGGTATCAGGCTCCAAAAAAAAAAAACACTCGAGGTAATAAGAATAAAGAGATCACAATCACTCCGAATCACCTTTATGTATGGAAAACGCTATTTTGCAGGTTCTAAAAATAGAAAACGAAAATTTATAATAATATTTTTCTATTTTTAATATTTTTAAAGTAATAAATTTTACTGTCAAAATAAAATTAAAATTCATCACTTAAAAAACTAAAAGTTTTAAATAATTTTAAAAACGAAAAAGTTTCGGCTGTTCAACCCGTCATTCGATTTCTGTAGAATATTTGAAAACAAAAAATAAAACAAAAGCAAACGGTGTATGCGATGATGATGGGGGAGAGAACTGCTTGTCTTGGGAGGAGGTAACCTCGGAGCAGGTAGAATTATTTCACGTCGTCATGGTCCGACAAAAGGTGACGTGCTGCTCCTCCCACTCTGCTTTTAATTTTCTCAATAACGTAGAGGGGAAGAGAGAGAGAGAGGAGAGAGAGAGCAATCTTACGTGAGGCTCTCTCCGACCCTGGCCTCAACCTCCAAGCGGCGAAGCAAATAAATTTATTATTAGACGAAATCATCGTACGGGGCTGTTTGCGGTGCTCGCCACAACCGCAAAGCTCTGTGGGAACAACAGGGGAGGAGAGAGAGGATGCGCAAAAGACGAAAGGCGTCGACCGCGCAATGTTTTCCGTTCCGTTTTCCTTCCCCTGGGTGGGAAAACTTTTCAAGAGCTCGCGCGCTGTGGACGGGGTCAGAGCTGCCGCAGATGGCGTCACGGAGATGGTGGGAAGTCTGTTAATGGACTGTGCGAAGGATAACAACTCAGAGGACCATACCATACTAGGATCATGGTTTGTTTTAGCCGTTAGATTAGAGATAAGCTCTACAGGAAGAAAGATCAGAACGGGGCGAGGAAAAGGTAAAATGGCAGCATTTGTTGCACCCACGGGGCTCCGTCAGCCGTTCAATGCTCCACCCAACTCTCCCCCACCCTCTGTCCTGTTCCCGTTCTCCTCTTTCTTTTTCCCCTCACCTTCCTCCCTTCCCCGCTCTCCCTCCTCCTCCTTCTCCTTCTCCCACTTCTAGTCTTCTTATACCCGCGCTCCTCCTTTAAGGTAACCAACTAATTAGGTTCTAGCAGATGCAAGAGTTATTATAAGAGGGAAAGAAGATTTCTTTGTTTTTAAAAGGCTTCGTTTCTTTTCTTTCTCGTTTGTCCGTGCAGAAAGAAGAAGAGAGAGAGACAGAGATGGAGAGCCCGGAGACGGCGCTTAAGCACAGCTTACGGCAGGAGGGGCTCGGTTCCGACGCTAACCACCAGGGGATTCTCGCCGCCGGCGAGATGGGATGGGCGGTGGAGCCGAGCGCTCTTTTGGAGAGGATTTCTCGGTCGACGACCTCCTCGACTTGGGGGGAAACGTGGAAATGGAGGAAAATGAAACAGAGAAGGAAGAAGCAGTGGAGGAAGCCGAAGCAGAGGCCTTTAACATTTCGAACTCCAACACCGCCTCCACTTCCGCGGTCTCGTTGGACCTCCTTGCTCCGACTGAACTCGAGTTTCCTGTAAGCCTCCTTTCCCGAATGCTAACTGAGCAACGGCCGGGTGTAGTAGTTTTTGTTTAGTGTTTAATTTCTCAAAGGTTGCCTCTCAGAAGGAGGATGTAGAAGAGCTGGAATGGGTGTCTCGCTTTTTTGACGATTCCTTCATGCAGTGCTTCCCGTGCTCCGAGACACCCACCCCATCCTTGAAGAGACCCATCTCCTCCACGGTCTCCATGGAATCCCTGGCTCCGGTCAAAGCCAAGAGGAGCAAGCGTTCGCGAGCCGCTGTCGGCGGTGTCTGGTCCACCGCCAGCCCCTCGCCGCCCTCTCCGACTCCTCCTCCACCTCCTCAAACTCCTGCCCTTCGTCGCCCTCTTCCTCCTCCTCCTCTTGCCTCATCTACGACCCCACCGCCGCCGGCTTCGCAACCTCCGACCTCGTCTTCCTCGCCAGAGCCCCACATCTGGCCAGGAAAGAGAACCAGAGAAAACGGGGGCGCAAACGGAAGCGGCCGAAGCCGGCGGCGGCGGGCGGTGGAGGAGGAGAGCGGCGGTGCAGCCACTGCGGGGCGCAGAAGACGCCGCAGTGGAGGACGGGACCGCTAGGGGCGAAGACGCTGTGCAACGCGTGCGGCGTCCGGTTCAAGTCGGGCCGGCTCCTCCCCGAGTACCGGCCGGCCTGCAGTCCCACGTTCCTCAGCCACGTCCACTCCAACAGCCACCGCAAGGTCCTCGAGATGCGCCGCCAGAAGGAAGAGCAGCAGCAGCAGCAACAACAACTTCTTTTCGCCGCCTCCTCCTCCTCTGCCGCCGCGTTGGCGGTTCCGGTGCCGGTTCCCTCCTTCTGACCCACCTTTGAAGCAAGCCCAACCGGGCCGGACGGGACCGGACCAGTTTGTGCGTACATTTTGGCCGCCTCTGCAGTAACGGCATAGTCTTTTAGGTAGACTTTTTTTTTTATTTCCACTGGTGGTCAGTACCGGACGGTAGCTCTTCCTTCTTATTTGTTTGTCTTTATGTGGCCAGTGGCGGTGTTAGCTTTCCGAATTTGAAATTAGGCCTTTTCATTCAGAAAAAAAGAATAGGAGTCATGAGGCCGTGGGCTTTTCCAACCTTAATCTAATTTAGCACAGATTCCCAAGCTCACTACTCCTCCACGCCATTGTAATGGAGTGAACTTCCACGAAGGTGATAATTAGCATGGGATTTAATGGGCAAAAAGCTGGAAGGTAGTGCTGGCCGGGTATATGTGCTGGTCAAAAGAATCTCTGCGCACCAATCCCCTCAAGAAACCTTGCCTCCTCTACCACAAATATAAAATTGATCGCTTTTTGGTAAAATTATATACAAAGCATCCAGTCTTGGACAGCCGCAGCGAGGAGTGACCCAGCCTGTTAAAGTTCGGTCGATCTATTTTTTTTTTTTTAAAGTAAATTTGGAGGCTGGGCAATGAAAAAGTAAATTATAGATTGGGTTTGGGTTTGAATGATGGTACTCTTGAAAGGAACAAAGCCAGTCAGATTCCGCAATGCACGCTAACTTTATCGGCAAACTTCATCCACAATTTTGTAACTTTAAATTTCCAAGCAATGCTTTAATTATCATATTACAGGTTTTGCTGAAATTATTATTAATTATTATAATCATAATTTTAAATTTAACATGACTCATGGAAGATGGAGAATTGCCATCTTGTATTAGGTTGCGGCCATCTTGCATTGTTGATGGTGATGGATGTTGTCGCCAAGATACCTCTCGATCGTCGGTAAGTCTTCGATTATTTTTTTATGGATTAAAGATCTTTTGATGGTTTTTCTTGATCGAAAACAAAAAGTTTTTGATTCCGATGAAACATTTCAATATTCAAGTTAGTGTTCAGCAACACCCCAAGTTTGAAGGAAAGCTTGGGTGTTTGAGAGAAGTCTCTTCCGTGTTTAAGCATGTATGTGCCCCTTACCTGGTCAAAGATCCCTTTACCCATTTATGGAAGTTTATGGATAGAATGCCATAGTGCCATCCTATGCCCCAAGCGGCTCGTAATAGAATTGGTAGGATTTATTGGGCCTAGGTGGCCATAACTAAATTAGCATGATTTTCTTTTCACATTCATGGTGAAGAAAACCTTTTTATTGTGATTCAGGATCGTGGGAGGACCGGAGGATCGTACGAACCGTTATGAGCGGTAGAGGTCATATACGTGGGCCCCACAAGGAGTTTGATCCGATGGCCGATGAAGGTCCTACCCGAGTGGCTGATTGAAGGTCCTACTGGGTGGCCGACTAGGGATCCTACCCAAATGGTCGACTGGAGCCCTATCCAGGTGGCCGACTGGATGTTCTACTGGGTGGCCGACTAGAGGTCCTACCTAAATGGCCGGCTGGACATCCTATAACCATGGTCGATTGTGCGTTGCCCCATCAGATGCCCTCCACTCCTGAGTTTGTGCGACCAGATGCCTTACATCCGCCAAGCGAGAAGAGTGCAAAGCTTCATCGCATCAAGACTCAAGCATCATCTACCGTAAAGCCTAACATGCGCGGAGGGCGTGCCTTCTGGGAAGTGTGGTCTTTTTACACTGATGAGAGGGGTGAGGGAGTGGGTCACGGTACCGTTGGCAGACAGCGAATCGCCGCATAAATCAAGGTGACATTCTTGAACGGCAAGGAGTCATGCGCCATCATTGCCCCACCGCGAATTGTGTTTGCCCAAGCTCAAATGTCGCTTCTCGAGCGGCAAAGAGCTATCGTCATTAAGATGCCAGCTCCTAATCATGACCGTTCATATGTCCGTGCCATCGGCGGGATGATTTTTCTGTTCTAAAATATCTAAATTAAAGCTTCGTTCTTTCTACCGAGCTTTTGTGCTTCCACTACTATCATAGAAAGAGAGAAAAAATTGAGTTCCTTCTCCCCCCAATCTCTAAGTCTTTCGGGTGCCTTTCCTTGTTTCACAAGTTGGTTTCCTCCTCCTTCCTTTAAGTCGCCCCCTTAGATTCTTTCTGCCCTCCTTTAGAGTAGTCATGGACCCTAACTACCCTCAAATGAAGGGCAAGAAGCTCATGATAGAAAGTTCATCTTCTTCTTTTTGAGGACAATGTCCCTCTTGGATACGCTATAGGGCTGGCGACGTAGTAGCTCGCGAGCCCTCGATGGCTCCAACTCGTCCAGCGCCTCCTCAGGCTACCACTCATAGCTCAGTCGGTCCAAAGAGCGTCCCTTCGACTATGACCCGATCGGAGGTGGAAGAGATTAGGGTTATCTATAGTGTGTTGAAGGAAATTGGGTTATCCATCCCTGGTCCCGATGACAGGATGCCCGACCCTGCCGGAGGGGTCATCCTGTACGAGGAATTCTTTAAAGCAGGACTTTGCCTTCCCTTCCATCCCTTCATAGTGAGCCTCCTAAAGAGGTATGACTTTCTTCCAGCACAGTTTCCAAATTCTTTTAGGACTATCTATGTCTTTATAGTGCTTTGCCATTTTCATCGCTTGGTGGCTAGAGCCTCCTTTTTTTGAGCCATATATTCCCTTTGGTGCCATCCAACTAAAGTGGGATGATGATTTTTTGCTTCTGATAGAGGAGAGTACTCAAACTTGATCTCCTTTGTTCCATCAAAGGATTGAAGTCTCATTTTTTCTTCACCTACATAGGCAGTGTGAGAGGAAGGTGGGGGGAACTAGACCAATCCCCGAATAAAATCTTGATTGTAGAGCAGGCCGATAGGGAGGTATTCAACCAATTGTTGAACACCCAAATCCCTCCCTAACGGGTTCTCCTGTCCAAGAAGAACATGTTCGAAGCTGGCGTGAGCCCAGCGCCGACCCTAGGTGAGTGCAAGGGAATTCTTTCTTACTTTTGCTTTTCTTCTCTTTCCTTCTTTTCTTCTCTAACCTTCTGTGCACTTGTCACATAGATGAAGTTCTCGCTTGATTAACTGAAAGTGGTCAACAAGAAGAGAAAAGGGGTAGTTGGTGACATGGAAAGCATGAGATGAAGAAGCTCGATAGTCATGCCCATTGCTGCCTTGACCTCACAGGGCCCACGGTGAGGCAGCTCCAACTGGGGAGGCCCAGGTTGCTCGCTCAAGGGCAACAGACCCCAACTCGGCTGTCCACCCAGTAGCAATAGCGAAGTCGAGGGCGGAGGAAGCTCCTCTGTAGGCTAGGGGTGTTGGGCCGGGAGTGGCCCCATGCCTGTGCCCACGGTGGCGGAAAACTCTTGAATCTACAGTGGTGCCCCCGCCCATCAGCAATGCACCAGCTATGGACGAGGTAGCTCCAGGTGGCCTCGCCAGCCCGTTGATTCCCCCAACATCTTCTGCGGGCCAATCCATAGCCAAAGAGACTTTCGCAGGGAACCGACAACCGCCGAGCATGCCAAGGAGGGGGAAAACACCAGGATTTTTCTCTCAATTTCCCCAAGGGCCTCGGTATTCCATGACAGTCAGCTAGCGGGGTGGTTATTGGAGTGCATCCTACTCTCGCAGGATCGGGAGGAGACTCGTCGCCGAGACATAGGGGAGATCCTGGGTGACCTCTTCCCTCAAATGCTCTGGGTAAGTAGCTTTCGACTCCTTTTTTTATTGGCATTTTTGACAGCTTGGTGTGCTAACTCCCACTTATTTGTATTGCAGATGGTGAGCAGTGTCTTTGCCATTTGGGCAGCATGTCTTTGGATTGTGGAGGCTTGCCGCGATGCTCGGAGTAGGGCTTCCATCGCCCAGGTCCAGGCAGAGAACGTGGAGTCGGAGCTCGCTGCCATCTTGACTTGAGATGCGGCCCAAGATCGAGAACTCTAAGCCGTCGTGGTGGCAAGCCTGGAGTAGGAGGCCTGGCTTGCGGAGGCGAAGGAGAAGTCCATAATGGAGGCCGAGCACTCGGTGACCACCGAGGTGAGGTGGGCCGACACCACGGCTCAGATGATGGCACTTGAAGGCTAGGTCAAAGGAGCAAAGGAGGTGGCGGAGGCGAAAGCCAAGGATGCCGAGGCGAAGATCAAGACTGCTGAACTCATTGCATAGGTGGCGAGGGAGGAGGCTGCTCGGGCCAAGGAAGAGACCTCCTTGGCAAGGGCTGAGGCCCAGATTGCCAAAGCCGAGGTTGCCACAGCCGTGAAGGCATACAGAAGCTCCACCAACTTCAATGATGAGATCGTAAAGGTGGCATATGATGCGTTCCTCATAGAGTTCAAGTAATGCAAGAATAAGGTATTCCGGGTTCTGCACATTACAAACCTAGATGTCATCACTGCTGAGAACGCTAAGGAGTCAATGGAGGAGTTAGCGATTGCAATGGTCGAAGATGACAACGATGACGCCAAAGCCAGAGAGGGCGATGGTAATGGCACTACAAGCATGACACTAGAAGGTACCGCTGGGAGTGCGCCACCATCGCCCGAAGGAGAGTTGATCCAAGAAGTTTTCTGGACAATGTCGGAGGTCGATACCATAGTGGAGGCAACAGTGGAAGCGATCAAGTCCGAGAGCTTCGCAATGGAGTCAGCCAGACACTAAGGGTCCACCTCCTTTTGTACTCTCTTTGTATTTGTTCTTTGTTTCTATACTTTCTTTGTAATCCAGCTTCGGCCAACTCCATCATGTAACATAGACTTTCAAACTTAATAAAGAAATCCTTTTCCTTCACAAGTGCTGGTTTTTTGGAGGCTTGTGTACCTCTTTGTCTTTGTACTTATTTTTGCATGCTAGCTTTGGCTCTGACTCCTTTCTAATGGAGGAATCCTTTTCTGTCCACACTACTTTCAGGATTGATAATTTTTGTCTGCCTTGCACAAAGTCGCGGCTGCATCTACATGTTCTTCGAAATTATGCACTTACTTGCTCGAAGGACTTCAAGCAAGGTTGGAAGCATGTGGGTTACAACTTGGCCAGCTGGGAGCGGTCAGTAATCCTCTTTCGACTCAGAGTCAGGAGGCAATCTTCAGCCAGCGGGGGCCGACTGGGAGCGGCCAGCGATCATCTCCCAACTCAGAGTCGGGAGGCAGTCTTCAACCGGCAAGGGTTGAATGGGTTTTCTTGGCTAGTTGGGAGCGGCCAAGAATCATCTTTCGACTATGAGTCGAGAGGTAGGCATCTATCAATTATGATCTAGAAAGTAGATTTATCCCAAATATAAGCCGACTAGACAATCATCCTCCGATATAGGGTCGAAAGGCAGGCGTCCATTAACTGTGAGACAAGAGGTAGACATCTTCCACTATAAGCCGACTGGACAATCATCCCATGATGTAGAGTCGGAAGGTAGGCATCCGCCAACTGTGAGCTAGGAGGTAAACCACTCCCAACTGTAAGCCAACTGGACTATCATCTTTGACGCGGAGTCGAAAGGTAGGCATCCATCAACTGTGAGTTGGAAGGTAGACCTCTCCAACTGTGAGCCGATTGGACTATCATCCCCCAACGCAGACTTGAGAGATGGTCATTAATCCACAGGGAGACCAGATGATGGAACATTATGTCGGAAACCCCTTATTTACTCCCCTCAAATGGATTCCTATATGTTATTGGTAATACATGCGGAGATTTTCTGTATTCCATGTGGGGGGATTGGCTTTTCATCAAGCTCTTCGATCCGATAGGCTCCCTTGTGAAATGCTTCGATGATCTGATAAGGTCCTTCCTAATTTGGGAAGAGCTTGCCTTCTTCTGTTGGTTTGGAGACTTCAGTATGCCTTAGGACAAGATCCCCGAGATGAAAGGTCTTGAGATGCACATGAGCGTTGTAGTATCTCGCAACTTGCTGGTGAAATGTTGCCATCATGATCCATGCTTGGTTGTGTGCTTCGTCGATGAGGTTGAAATTGGCCCTCAGCTGTGTGGGGTTATCTTTTTCGTTGTATGATTCCACCTGCAAGCTTGGGAGGCCAATCTCAACTGGAATAACTGCTTCTGACCCAAAGGCAAGGCTGAATGGTGTCTTTCTAGTGGATGTCCTTAGAATGTATGATAAGCCCATAACACGCTCGGAAGCTCCTCCACCCATTTACCTTTGAACTCATCCAGCCGAGTCCGAAAGCCATAGAGGATGGTTTTGTTCGTCACCTTGGCTTCTTCGTTGGTTTCTGGATGGCCAATAGAGATAAATCGTTGACGAATATTCAACTTGGCATAGAATTCTTTGAATGTCTTGTTGTCAAATTATTGAACGTTGCCAATGATAACGGTGTAGGGTAGTTTGAAACGACAAATGATGAACTTTCAAAAGAAGGACTTCATCTTGCCCTTAGCAATGCATGCTAACGCCTTAACTTTGATCCATTAGGTGAAGTAGTCGATGGCGACGAGCAAGAACCTCTGTTAACCTGATGTCAAGGGAAATGGATCAAGGATGTCCATGCCCCACTAAGCGAAGGGTCACGGGAATGAGAGCTGGCTTAGGTGTGAAGCAGGTTGTCGCTGGATGTGCACATGTTATTGGTAGTTGTCGTTCTTTCAAACCAACTCAGTCGCATTCTCTCGCATGGTGAGCCAATAATATCCTTGGCAAAGCGCCTTGTATGCTAGCGGCCTACCCCCTAGATGGTTCTCGCATATGCCTTCATATGTCTCTCGGAAGACATAGTTGGTGTCTATTGGGCCTAGACATTTAAGCAAGGGGTAGAAGAACAACCTTATGTATAGCCGTCTATCCATTACCATGAATCTGGAAGCTCTTCATTTGAGCAATTTGGCTTCTTTGCGATCGTCTAGGAGAGTACCGCAAGTGAGGTAGCGGATATAGGCATCCATCCAAGTCGGCTCCTGTGTGACTGACAATACTTCCTCCGCAACCTTGATGCTCGGGGCTTCCAAATACTCAGTGTAAGTCCTCCCCAGGACATTATCCGTTGATATGGCTAGCCGAGACAGAGTGTTGGCTCTGGCATTTTTGCCTCTGGGGATGTAGCTAATACTGAAATAGACTAATGCATAGGCTTGCAATTTGACTTTATCTAAGTACCGAGACATAATGGATCTTGGGCTTTGTATTCTCTCATCATCCATCTGGCAATTAGTTGAGAGTCAATGAAGGCTCTAAGAAACTTTATTCCAAGTTTCCGTGCAAGCCTTAGTCCCGCCAATATGGCTTCGTACTCAACTTAGTTATTTGTGGCCTTGAAAAGAAATCAAAGGGCATACTATGCTACTATCCCCTCTGAGTTTGCAAGGATCAGTCCCGCTCCACTCCCTTAGGAGTTAGAGGCACTGTCGACATGGAGGATTTAGGTCTCTCCTGTCTCATTCGACTCGGCAATCGGGTCGTTGGAGGAGGCTCCTTTGACTGGCTTTCGGTCCAGGTGCATTCAACCATGAAGTTTGCTAGAACCTAAGCTTTCATGGCTGACCTTGATCGATAGGAGATATTGAATTCTCCTAGCTTAATGTCCCACTTGGCCAACCGCTCAGAGGTATCTGGTTGAGTCAGTATGGCCTTCAGGAGTTTATCAGTGAGGACCATGATCGAGTGGGCTTGAAAGAAGGCCTGAGATGCTGAGCAGAAATAATTAGTGCAAAAATAATCTTTTTGACTTTAGAGAACTTGATCTCCGCATCATGAAATACTTTATTGTATACTAAATCAGCTTCTACATCCCTTTGGAGTCGACTCAGACAATCACAGAGATGACCGCCTCCGTGGAGGCGACAAGGTAAAGAAAGAGATTCTCCCCTTCTTCTACCTTAACAATAAAGGCAGGGAAGATAGAAACTCCTTTAACTCCTCAAAGCCCTTCTGATACTCCTCCGTCCAATTGAAACTGTTCACCTTGCGTAAGGCCTTGAAAAAGGGCAGGCATCGCTCGGCAAACCTTGACATGACATGACTCAAGGCCGCTACTCTTCTGGTGAGTTATTGCACCTTCTTCTTATAGTTGGTTGCCTCATATCGAGGATTGCTTGAATCTTTTTGGAGTTCATCTCGATTCCCCATTTGGTTACCATTAAACTTAGAAATTTTCCCCTAGTAACTCCGAACGCACATTTGTGGTGGTTCAATTTCATTTAATACCTACAGAGGTTGTTGAAGGTTTCTTCTAAGTTGGCAACACGATCAACTATGTGGATACTCTTAACTAGCATGTTGTCAACGTATACCTCCATATTCCATCCAACTGGTCTTCAAATACCTTATTCATCAAACTTTGGTAAGTGGCCCCCGCATTCTTTAAGCCAAAGGGTATTACCTTATAATAGTAAATATATCTCTCAGTCACGAAGGAGGTGTTCTCTTTATCCTTCGAGTCCATCCGTATTTGGTTGTAACCCAAAAAAGCATTCATGAAACTAAGGAGCTCATGGCCGGACGTGGCGTCAACCAACTGGTCACTCCTAGGCAATGAAAAATTGCCTTTCGAGCAAGCCTTATTTAGGTTGGTTTAGTCGGTACAGATCCTCCAACTCCCATTTGCCTTATGGACCATTACCACGTTGGCCAGCCAATTCAAATAATGAGCTTCCCAAAAGTGACCGGCAGTGAGTAGCTTGCCGACTTCTTCGTCGATGCCCTTCAGCCTCTTGGGGTTAAATCTTCTTTTCTTCTATCGGACTGGCTGGTACTTCATATAAATGTTGAGTTTATGGGTGATTACCTTCGAAAGAATTCCGAGTATGTTCGATGCGGACCATGCAAAGATGTAAGAATTAATCCACAAGAAAGTGAGTAGCCGATCTCTTTCTTCCACAGGCAAAAGTGCACCAACTTGGATCATCTTTGCAGGATCGTCTCCTAGCAAAAATGTCAGCAAATGTTCCATTGGCTCCCCTCTCTTTTTCGACTCCTTTCGACTCCTTTTGATCATTTTTCATGGGCTTAGGGCCATATGGTAGCACAGTTGCGCTAGATGCTGGTCACCATGCATTTCTCCTATTTTATTTTTCATGAAAAATCTTATGAGGAAGCATTTGACGAAAATGACCGCATCTAGCAGGTTCAAACAAGGATACCCGAGTATGGCGTTGTAGGAACCTTATGAATACAGTGCTTTGGCAAGGTAGAATCTCGTCCATAACAGGAAAGGTAATATCACCTTCGACCCTTACAGAGTCTCCTATGAATTGGACCAGAGGAGCAGACACAAGTTAGGTTCGAGGGAATCAGAAGAGAGGTTTATCCTAACAAAAGTATCATAAGAAAGGATATCCACAAAACTTCCACTATCAACTAAGATTTTTTTTACAGGATGCTTGGCAACCATCATGGAAACGATGATGCCATCATTATTCCGGTTATTCACCCTGGCTAGGTCCCTGTCAGAGAAAGGGATCATAGTTTCTACCCTTTCTTCCCTCTGCAACCTCTTGGAGGCATGGCCTACCCCTTAGAAAATTATGCCGACTATCCTTTCGGTCGGCGTGTTATCGATGTTGGCCCAGATAGGCAAAGAGCCTACCAAACATGGAGCAGTTGGGGGTCCTCTCTGGACATACTTCTTCAAGTAGCCATGCTGAATCAGGTCTTCAATGGCGCATTTCAGATGGCAATACTTCTCAGTATCATGGCCGTAGTCCTAATAGAATCGGCAGTATAGACTCCTATCCCGAGTAGTTGATGGCTTTAGAGGAGGGGGTGCTTAAGGTATTGCTTCCCCTCAATCTCTATCAGGATGTTCACTTTGGGGGCGAGAAGAGGGGTGTAGTTATCCTCCCTAGCATTGAAGTTTCTCTGCTAGGCATTCGGTCAGCATGGAGGCTATGGCTTCCTGGGGTAAGATCTACTTGGCTCTTTATGGGCTTGCTTCTTCTTGGGCCTCCCGTCTATCTCCCTTTTTATATTGTCGGCCTCGTTGGCATCAATGTACTTTTGTGCATGAATTAGAAGCTCCGCATATGATTTGGGAAGCTTTTTTGTCAAGAGAGTAGGTAAAGCGAGAGGGACGGAGGTCACGCTTTAGAGCCAGGGTGGCCACAAAGTCTTTGAGTTGATAGACTTCGAGGGTGGCTATCTTGAAGTGGGCCACGAAGTCCTTTAGGGGCTCTCCATCCTTTTGCCGAATGAAAAAAAGACTGTCCATCACTTGAGGAATCTTTCGGTATGCATCAAAGTGAGCCAAGAAACACCTCTCTAGCTGCTTGAACAAAATCGATGTTGCACAACTCGAGGCAGGAATACCAAGCACGGGCTATCTTCTGGAGAGTGGCAGGGAAGGTGATGCAGAGGAGGGCATTAGTAGCCCTCTGGACCTGCATGAGAGCCTTGTAGCTCTCCAGATTATTGAGTGGATCCATAGTGCCATCGTTTGGATCAAACTGAGGAAGACAAAATTGATGAGGGACCGGTTCCTCCATGATGCGGTAAGTAAGGGAGGGACGAGAGTCGTAGTCCCTCTCTAGTAGGTCAGTGAACCTGTGACTGAGTTCTTCCAATCGGTGATTATACTCGTCAAAGTGTTACTCCGCCTCACAATTGATCTATACGATAGGGGACCCCCTCTCCTAATGACTCAGAAGGTGAAGAGTGATGGGAGAGATGCTAGTGCCTCCGCTCAAGCTCATTCCCATGTCGTCGTCTGTAAGAGGGAGAACTGTCTGGATGATGGTAGGAGATCGAGGCCGTTTGGAGGCTTTGAGGTGGTGGTTCTCATGCTGGTGAGCTCGATGGCCATTCTGGTGATGCTCTGGTGAGGCATAGTATGGTGAGTCTCCCAATAGGAAGATCTCCCGCGAGTGGATCGATAACTGACACAAGCAGCAGCCACAAGGGGTACAGAAGTCCCTAGCTGTGCGCTGCTATGTGGCCATGGAATGCTGCTCTTGCAACTACTGAACTGCCACCACCAGTGCTTGAACTTACTGGGTAAGTGATAAGTCTTTTTATTATCCCAATTTAACCATTAAAATAAATATTAATTACTTTAAATTTATTAATAATTGATATCTTTTATGGATGTTTGCAGAAAAGGAGCCTATAGATGGAAAGATCTTGATTTTTTGAGTCCAACAATGCAGACGACACTCAAATCAGGACTCTATTTATCGAAAAAGGAAGGAAAAAATAATTTTTCATGATTCTCGATGCAAACTAAGGCAAGTGATTAGAATTGATGTCTAAGGAGTTTTCTTATAATATCTTAACAATCTTTAGCCCGATTGACTCTAACTTTGACTAGGAGGAAACCCTAGACAAGCTCTATAAAAGGAAAACCTAAGGCAGTAGTTTAGGGAGGAGGAGTTTTCTCCAAAGTTTTTTTTTTTTTTTTATTTAAATCATTGTATTTAGGCCTGAAAGAGATAAATTATGGAGAGGATGCTGGCAGCAATAATGCGTGGCTAGATTCCTTCAACTTGGGATGATGATGAAGCCTGTAACCAGATTATATCTTCTTTTTGTTCTTAATTTCTATGCAATAAAAATCATGTTTTTCTTTCATATATCTTTTGAGTTACTTTTTTGATCGAGGTTTTGATCTGGCATACACAGCCTATACCCTCTATCGACATACCATAATCTCAAGATACGATGTGTGCCTAAGAGAGACAGATCTTAGTATAGTAGTTTAGACCTCTAACTTTGTAAATAATTAGATAGTTTATACTCTAAAAGGATGTGCCATGATCTTCTGATATGGTGCATGCCTGACAAGAGATAAATTATTCTAACCTTGAATTTGCAAAAATTATTGCTAATGCAACATAAAGAAAAGAAGATAAAACCTATTTGCATGGTAGATTCGGATTCCTAGGTTGCTTCTCCTACTGTTTTAATTTTGTTAATTAATTAGTTGTTATCTTTTAATAACCACTATTCTTAATATAATCATCTCCAAATAAATTTTCTTTTTCTTTTTTGTGAAATAATTATCCTTGATCCCCGAGAATACGATCCCGATTCACAACTAGCTATAGTAGTGAGTAGGTTTTATTTTTGACCACCAATGACAGCGATTAATAAGGGTGGCGAGCTGATCTAGCTGAGCGGAGTAAGGCAGAGGTGATGGCGAAGCAGGAAGGTCGGCCTTCCGCTGCTTGATTTGCCATGAGGGCTCTCCCACGTGGCTGGTGGAGGCCTCTTGAGTGCGCGACATCACCTTCATCTTTGATCCAAAGGGAATGAAGATCTATGAGCTGATATCGCTGACTCATATTATGCCCCCTACCTAGCGCGCCAATCTATTATCGCCAAGACACCTCCTCGACCGTCGGTGAGCCTCCGACCATCTTCTCTGACGAACAAAGGATCTTTCGATGGGCTTCTCTCAATCGGGAACCTGCAGAAAGTTCCTAGGCTAAGAATTCCGGTGAGAACACTCCGACTCTCAAGTTAGTGTTATGGGCAACAGCCCAAGCTTGAAGGAAAGCTTAAGTGTTTGAGAGGAGTCTCTTTGTATATGAGCATGTATGTGCCCCTTACCTGGTCAAAGGTCCCTCCTACACATTTATGGGAGTTCGTGGAGCTCATGGCGTAATAGAATGCTAGAGCGCACATTCTGGGGCCTGGGCGGCTATAACAGAATTGACAAGATTTGCTGGGTCTGGGTGACCATAACTAAATTGATAAGATTTGCTCCCCACATTCATGGTGAAGGGAATCTTTCTATTGTGATTCAGGATCATGGAAGGATTGTACGAACCATTATGAATGGTAGGGCTCATGTACATGGGCCCCACAAGGAGTCCAATCCAAATGGCCGACTAGAGGTCCTACCTGGGTGATCGAATGAAGGTCCTCTCTGGATGGCCGATTGAGGATTCTATCTTGATGGCCGATTGAAAATCCTACCCGGATGGCCGACTGGGGATCCTACCCGGGTGACCGATTGAAGGTCCTACCCGAGTGGTCGACTAAAGGTTCTACTCTGATGGCTAGCTGAAAGTCCTACATGGGTGATCGATTGAAGATCCTATCACCACCGTTGATTAGGTGTTGCCCCATCAGTGGATGACGAGCTTTGTTTCATGAAATATTTCATCCTACAATTGTCAATGGCAATGGATGACGAGTATTGTTTCATAAAAAAATTTATGATATAAATAAGAGTAATTTCTTCTCATAGGTAAAATTGTTGTTTACAATGGTTTTATATTGAAATATGGCCATGCTACGCTATTTAAAATATTTTAGGTTTCATTAGGAGGTATTAAAATTACCCAAAAATTCATATTTTTTAAGGTAAATGTTAGCCAAGCAACACTTAGATAGTAAAATAATTTATCTATATTTTTTTTATACATTGAAAAGTATCTCTTATCCATGTTCTTTTACATTATAACTTTACTAAAAAAAGTTGCTAAGCTTTATTTATGCTATGGGACCTAATTTGTATATTAGTTATATACTATCTTCATATGATTGAAGCTTAATTTTTTTATTAAACTATATTTTTAGTCATACTTTTGATGTATACAAATTTTATTTTTTAAATAAAAATAAATTTTATATTTACTATTTATTAATTAAATAATAGTAATATATTTCTTTATAAAACATAAATTTTACAGTAAAAAGAAGTTTTTTTGAATTATATAATCTTTTACAAATGTCATCCTTTTACTTTTTCTTTTCAAAGTACATCAAGAGTAAGGGTGACAGATAGGAAGAATTAAGGAGTATTAATAGAAGGAATAATTATGACTATGCTAGAATATTTGAGAAAAATTAAAAATAAATTATCTAATTTATAAAAAACTAATTTAAATATCTTTCACATGATTAAGTGTTATCCTAGTTTAATGAGTATTAATGATAACTTAAGAATGTAATTTATTTTATTTTTTAAATTTTTTGATCGAAGTAAAAGAATATAAATAAATTAGGTAATAAAAAAATTTGATCAATTTCTTTATAATTTTTTTTTCATTAAATATGGGGACTTGGTGCTGACTTAGCAATTGTTTGTTTTGGTTGATGCATGGTAACTACAACCGCTTGGTTAGATGCGCCTAAAGACATTGCAGGCAATTATTGTACTTGTACTTCCAAGCGTACAAGTTTGAAGAAACTAGTAATGTCCAATTGTGATTTGTGCCATGCGTTTGGCCGGCTAGCAACCATCATTACAATCAAACATTTCCCAGAGTATAATGGTGAAAATTTTAAGAGTTATACAATTTTTATTGACGAGGATAAAAGAATCATTTTGAAACAAAGCAAGAACAGTTAGCAACGCTTGAGCCTCAGCAAAAAAAATGAGCACTTGGCCGCTCAGGCGGTGGCCTAGTGGTCAGAATCTTCTCTATGTCATCAGGAGATCTCAGGTTTGAAGAATGATGCTGCGGTTGACTCGAATAATTTTAAGGTTAATCCTTGGAGTCTGAAACTCTGGTGTTAGAGGGGTTAAGGTCTGTCTAAAAAACTTTCCTATTCTGACGGCTAGCATCTGAATGGGGCCAGGTTGACTAACTCGCCTTCGGACGGGAAACGACTATGTAAACCTGGCGTCGTGCACGAAACATTTTCTGGCGGAAAACGGAGCCGCATGGGACCTAGCTACGGATAGACTTAGCCCTCCTTCCCTTTTTGTAACCAAAAAAAAAAGAGCACTTGGCTAAACCACCCCCAACCCCAGCAACAAAACCTGCACATCATGTTGGGTAGAGAATTATACATCAGTGTTGATCTTGATGACGTTTGGAGGAGGTTGTTCCCACTGAACAGAGAAGGAACAGGAGATAAGACATGCAAAGCTGGAGCATTCCAAACCATTCCTTCTGCGAATATAGCCTTTGTTGGCCAAAAATAAAAACCATCCCTGCTCTTCCCCCACCTAACAAAGAGGATCAACAACCGGTCCCATATGCCTGAAAGATTATTAGCATTCCAAGCAGTCAATCATTCATTCCCCTTGCGTCTAGTCACTTCGACAAAGGGTAAATTTCACTCCAATATCCATCTCATTGCTCCCAAACCAACATGGCCTCTCTACGTGGATTAAACTAATGGTCAACAGACTCGGGACCCAATCGACATGGGGGGGACAACCATCACCAGGGAAAAGTCCAAGAGAGAACAGGCAATGTTGCGTACGGAGTCGTCCCACAATGGTCTCCGAACAAAATATTTAATCTGTGGGGCAACGGGTTAAGTGACATGCTTCCTTCCAACTTGGCCATTTAGGGACAGACGACATTGTGTCATTATATATAGGTCCAAACACTTCTATCAACGCGGTAAGACCCCACGTACCTTCGTGCCCAGGTTGCAACTCAATCGATTTCTGGTGTGGTGGGTGGTAGATGACAGGAGCCTTCACCGTGAGGACGCTCCTCTCGCGCTTAGCAACTAAAGGCTCATCGCAATGGACGAGGAGTATCCGGCAAGGTCGACGCTGTTTGTCTTGATTATTGGTGCTACATCTTTCGATTTCTTGATCTTGTAGCCAATGACTTAGTATTGAAAAGGTCATGGATCGTTAATGGATAGCTGATCGCAATGGACGAATGGTGACTAGAGTTCGTCCCATCGGCTGTCTCCCTGGCCTTCGCCCTTCTCTGGGTAAGATTACCTAATTTGTCATTAAAATTCTGGTCCGATGACATACTGCGAGCAATCCTAGCGCCGACCGATCAAGGACAAGAATAGGGGAAGCTTTGCCTGGGCATGTATGCGTGTTGATCTACTATGACCTCTCTGGCCAGGAGTCCGTGTGAGAGGATGTTGTGCTCCCTTCTGGCAACAGTTTGCCTTCGAGCACCTAGATGGGATTTGCTCTAGATGTGGATCACTGCATTTCAATGGCCCTTGCTCGCCTTCGTCGGACTTTGAGACTTCCTCGACTGGTGTTAAATACAGTCCGTGGATGGCAGCGATCCGGCAGCGGCGGACTCCCCTTGGCCAAGCTCCGGAGCTAAGGAGGAAGGTTCAGCCTGGAAAGGCTCCTCATCCGATCACAGAGGATGGATGGCAAACGCCTGTGAAGACAGCCTGGCGGTGCCTCCACACGGCCAGTCAGCCCTCAGTTTCTCCTACGGCTGGGCTGAATCAGGTATCAGCTGGGAAGAAGGTGGCACACTAGGCTGATGGAGGATTGAGTGGAATTAGGAATGGCACGGTGGCTGAATCTGATACTGTGCCTGAATTTGAAACTGTGCCTAATACTCTAACCGAGATGAGGGTTTCTCAGCAGTCTCTGAATGTTAACGTGGAGACTGAGAACCCCTTCGCTCTTCTTGGCTCTGATAAATGAGCTGATAGGCTTAAGGTTTGTAAGGATGCCTACCCTGGTCCATCTAAGAGGTTCAAGCCTGTGGAGTCGCTCACTCATCGAGTTATCTTCAAAAATGGAAAAGGAATTGGGAAAGTAAATCCATTAGGATTAAAGATCATAAAAGACAAATTTACCTTCTCAACATCCCCGGCTTCGCCGCAGGGCCCAATCAGTCCGACTGGCATGGGATCTATGGTTACCCATAGCAAGGATGTGGCCCCTACTGGGAAGAAGGATGAGGGTTTCCACTCAACTCAGCGGGAGGGATAGCAACATGACTCGATCATCTCTAGCCTCAAAGTTGCCATTATGGGGCAGGGTCATAATTACCAGTTCAGGGCCTCGTCCTCACAGTGATAGAGACGGAAAAAGTCATAGAGACCAACCAACTAATGGATTGCAATAGCCAGAATCCGGAGGGGGGCCTTTCTGATGCTGATATGTTGGATGATCAGGCTGAGACTCAACCCCCCCCCCCCCCAACTATTAAATAAAAATTCTTATTTGGAATGTTAGAGGAGCACAGAAACCTTTGTTTCGCTCCTCCTTTGGAAGACTTATGAAATTACATAGTTTTGACATTTGTATTCTTTTAGAAACCTGATTGTTGGGTGATAGCCTATCCCGATTTAGGAGGCAGGTATCCCGATCATAGTCTTCTTATGCTATGGAGTTGATGGGACTATCTGGAGGTATTTTAACTCTTTGGCGCAATACTTCCATTAGAGTTGATGCTTTCATCGGTGCAACCAGTAAGTTGCCCTTGTCATCTCTGAGGGGACTTCTGCCCTCTGACTCCTCTCGGGTGTTTATGCCAGTACTGACTTTCGAAAGAAGCATATTCTTTGGTCTGAGATTCACTCTCTTCTTACTCAAGGAGTTTCATCCCTCATTCCAAGAGATTTCAATTGCATTGTTAGGGCTAATGAAAAAAAGGGGGCAGACAGCTTGGTAGTTTAGCAAAAATTTTAAAGTTTAGGACTTTCATTTCTGCTGCTGGTTTGCTTGACTTGGGGTTCTCGAGTCCCCAATTCACTTGTGTAATAACCATCAGGAATCTGCGTGAGTTTGGAAGAGATTGGATAAGGCTATGACCACGGCCCACTGGCTTCAGAATATCCATCTACCACTGTTACTCATCTACCAAGGATTGCTTCTGATCACTGCCCCATCTTGATATCTACAGATGTGATTGCTCACAGCGGAGACCATTTTGATTTGAACAATTCTGGACTTCCTATTCCTTCGCTCGGACCTTTATCTCTCAGGTATGGCGTTTACTTGTGAGTGGTAGTGCTACTTCTAGGCTATCTAGGCGCCTTGAGCTAACGAGGCACAGACTCTCTAGATGGAATAGACTGAAGGTTGAGGATCTGGTTAGGCAAGTAGAATAGGTGGAAGATGATATTACTATCCTCCAGGCCAAAGAAGATCAGAGGGCTGCCTTATTGATCATGACATCACATCTCTCCGAGCTAAGTTAGCTCTTCACCACTGTCTCCTATAGTAGCAGAAAATTTTTTTGAGGCAAAGATCTTAGATACAGTGAATTCGAGATGGAGATCGCAATACTAGATTTTTTCACCAAGCCATCCTAAAGCGTCGAGCAGTTAATAGGATTCGACGACTTGCTGATGAGGCGGAGCATTACCAGGAGGATATTCACATTATCAGGGATTAGTTTTTTCACTTCTTTCAGTCTAGATGATCGGAGCGCACTGGTGAGGGGTTTCTGTCCATCCGTCCCGACTGCTAAGAAGGTCTCAGTAGAGGAGAATGACCTTCTTATCAGGCCGATTATAATGGATGAGATACGGATGGCTATTTGGGATCTTGGGCCTGACAAGGCCCCTGGCCTAATGGGTTTCTGCCTTTCTTCTTTCGCTATTATTGGACTATAGTGAGCCTGGATGCTGTGTAGGCTATCTAGAGTATTTTTAAGTTCGAATCCATTCCTGCTGATTAGAATCGGACTTTCATTACTCTTGTGCCTAAGCGCTCTGATGCTTTTACCCCTTAGCACTTTCGGCCTATCAGCCTTTGCACTACCTTGTATAAGGTCTATGCGCGTATTATAGTCATCCGCCTGCAGAATGTGATACCTCACCTCATTTCTTCCGAGCAAGGTGCCTTTATCAAAGGGTGTTGCATTACTGACAATATCCTTATAGCCCAGAATTTTATGCACAACCTTCAGAAATCTTCTGCCCACCAATGTCTCATGGCTGTTAAGCTAGACATGGAGCAAGCTTATGATAGGTAAGCTAAGCTTTTTGTACCATACTCTTCATGAATTTGGGTTTGACGGCCTTTTTACAGAATGGATCATGGTCTACATTCATAGGCCATCATTCTCTCTTATCATCAATGGTAATCAGACTATTTTCTTTTACTCTGCTGTTGGGTTACATCAGGGATGCCCCCAATTCCCTTTCCTGTTCATCCTTGTTGCTGACAATCTATCCGTGCATTCTCTCAAGCATAGGATGATCTTTGCATTGCCCCTTTTACGATTAGCCCCCATGGCTCCTCGATTTCTTATCTTCTGTTTGTGATGATTGTATATTATTGGGCTAGGCTACTGTCCATAATGCGATGATCTTTGCTTCCATTATTCAGCTCTATTGTCAGGCCTCTGGTCAGAGAGTAAATCTACACAAATACATGATCTATTTTAGTCCAAAGACGATTGCTATAATAAGGGAGGCCATCCTTCAAACCTTGGACATTACTACTCAGATTGACTGCTATCTTATCTGGGAATCCCTATTACGAGAAGACAATCATGATGTAGTGATTACATTGACCTAGAGCGTCAGTCCGTGATCGTCTTGATGGTTGGCAGGTCATGGGATTATCCATGATGATGAGGATTACCTTTCTACGCTCGATTCTCACCTCTCTTCCTCTTTATCTTCTATTAATGCACTGTCTTGAGGACTATCTAAGGAGAATAGAGAGATGCTTTAGAGACTTTCTCTGGGCCTCTATGCAGGATGGCCATGGTATTCATCTGCTGGCATGGGATACTATCTGCTTGCCAATTTTGAAGGTAGCCTTGGAATCCAGTCTCTGACAATCAGAAGACAGGCGCTGATTGCGAAGCACGGTATGCGGTTTCTACTGGATCCGTATTGCTTTTGGAGCTCTTTTATGCGGGCTTGTTATGGGGCTTGGACTCCTACGGATTTTTAGTCTTTCCATGGATATTCTTCTTTCTGGAAGGAGGTCTGCCAACACACTCCGACGAACTTGAATAACATCTCATGGATGATTGGTGATGGATCCTCGATAGATATTTTTTAGGATACGTGGATTGATGAGCTCTCCCTCTCACGCTGCCCTAGTTTTATTATCATGGATGTTCCTAGCAGCATGAGAGTAACTGATTTGATCTCTCAGGATCATACATCCTAGCACATTCTCATGGTGTCCCGGTTCTTTGGGAAGGAGTTATCTCGCAGGGTACTTTCTATTTCACTCATATCAAGGCACTCATCTGATATCAGATTATGGAAGAGATCATGTCTTTTTAGTGCGCCTACCAGGGACCTAATGAAGATTTATAGGCCATAGCCTCGGCATATGATGGATGCAGCATTAATCTAAAAGCTTCCTATCCATCTCAGGATCCAGCTATTTATCTAAAAGCTTGCATGGGATTATCTTCCCACCTACTCCTTGCTTGCTGGGAGGGGAATGCCCATTCAAGCTACTTGCCCATTATGTGGACAGGAGGAGGAGACCACTGATCATATCATCTTTAGCTATCCTAGAGCGAGATAATCTGGCAGATGATGGTTTATCACCCTGGAAGGGTGCTGCTGGTTCTCGAAGGACTGCTTTATTGAACGACATTTGAAGAGAATTCGGCAGCAGGGCGCTATTTGGGCTGCACAGCCTATCAGATCTGGTTATCGCAAAACCAACTTATTTTCACTGATGATGTTGTATCTCCTCACAGGATAGTGAGGAAAGTCATATCCTTCTCTAAAGAATACATACTCCATGGTTCTACTTCTGACTCTGACAGCTCTGGCCACTGGGCTCCTCTGTTGCCTCAGCAACGATCTGGCATACGGTCTTCATATCTTGGGAGCCCACCCTTCAGGGTTTATCAAAATCAATTTTGATGGGAGTGTTCGAGGAATATGTGCTGGCTCAGCATTTATTATCCATGGAACTGATGGAGTTGTGTTGGCGGCGAGTGGCTTCGGCCTCCTAAACTCCTCAGTTCCTCTGACTGAGTTTTATGTAGCTTGGGCAGGTATTTCGTTCACCACTCGATCCTTCATGCTCATTGTCTCTTCATCGAGGGGGACTCTACTACGTCATCTGATGGGTTCAGTAGATTACTATGATCTGTTCCAAGCAACCATTTACTCCATGATATCTGCCTATCCTTCGGAAGGTTCACGCAGTCTAGATTCGGCATGTTTAAGCTAATGCTACGGCTGATTAGGTGGCAGCCTCTGGCCTATCACTCTGGATTTTGGATTTGGAAGCAGGAAGACCCCTGCCCTATTGTACTAAAGCAAATTATATTTTCTGATATATCAGGATTGACTCGCACTAGACTAGTGATCACCGTTCTACCAAAAAAAAGGGACCTCTACTAGGAAAATCTTTATTTTTATTATGTAACCTATGCCATATGATGAAGATTGTGCTTTCATGGATGAATGTCTTTCAAAAAAACACACATAAAAAAGACTTCATTTTTTAAAGCCTGATTTTCAAAATGCATTGTGCACAATTCTTGCTTCTTCATGAAAATATTCAAATGAAAACGAAACTTCAAAATAAATTATTTATGTAATGTTTGACACTTTCAATGATTTTTATACAAGTTCAAAATGCATGTAGATGAGATTCTGGTGGCTTTTGATTATCATTTTGGGATCATTTTGACAATCTTGAATCACTGGTGATCCTATCTTGAGGTGATCTAATTCCGAGAGATCAAAGATCATCATGTTTGATATAGTATATCACATTGATCAAGATCATGGGTAATCTAACATCTCTATCTTTAGTATGATATAGGAATCCAAGACTACTAATAATAAATATTAAAATTATCTATATTATATTTATATTATATTACTATATATATATCATATCATATTATATAATATAAAGATGGAATGCAACTACGGTTTGAGTAATTCAGCAACAAGGTACATTATCAAAAGCAATTAAAAAAAATTATCATGTATGTTGTACTCATTCACCATTTGCATAATATGGGCATAAATGATGGCGGCGGTATATGGGTGTTCAATTGATTTAAAACTAAATTTTTTTTTTATAATACCATGCTATAACCAATAAAATATATGGTAATATAAATATAAAATAATTCAACTATACTTGTCCAAATATCAGATGTAAATGCTATTTTACTATCAAAATTTTTAAAATAGAAATTATATTTTCTTTATAATCATTAAAACAATTAGATTTATTGGTATTTCAAGAAATTTTTTATATGTAGGATTTAAAGTATTTTTATACAACTTTCAAATCTTAAACTTTCAATAAACGTAAAAGGCCTTCACTATCTATAGTAAATTTTGATAATTCTTTTTTATTTAATTCTAAGAATAATAATTTTTTTCTAACTCACCTCCCTAGCTAATTTTAATTTAAGATTAAATGGCCTTAGATGTTAAACTCTCATATTTCTTCCAATATCGAGTCAGGTAATCGGTTTTTTCAAAGTGTGACAATTGTATTCCTTCCTACTTTACAAACTTTACGAAGCCTCTTGCTGACGATATTTTTGATGTTAAAGTGTGGCCAAGACTTTGGATATCCTAGGTCTAGTTCTGGACTTGATTGTCATTAATGTGGCACCGATGACATTAGTAGGCTTAGAGATACTATAGGTTCAGTCTCTGACTAATGTGCCTCATAATCTACTGTGTCGATATTGAACTCAAACCCTTGGTCATAGAGTTGACGAGAGCTATCAATACTAGATATTGTTGATTATAAAAGATAAAGAGTAAGAGTAAGAGTAGATGGCAAAGAGAGATTAGGACAACTAACTAAAAAGCAGAGAAAAATTAAGATAGTTTAGAAGTATTTGAAAGACTTATAAGAAGATAAGAAAAAGCTTATGAGAGCGTTAAAGACTTTAAGATGGCATTAGAAAGGTTTAAAAGCGTTCGATTTGGTGGGAGGTGAGAAAAAAAGATTGGGACCTATTCATAAATGTTGGAGGACGTCCAAATAATCCAAATAACTTTGGAAGCTAGCCTTTTATGCCGGTTGAAAGAGATAAGTAGGTTTTCTTGATCATAAGACCATAATAATACCATTGAAAACGAACCACTTTTGGCTGCCGACCAGTGTAACAACCTAACATATTAGGCCTGATGTGCCTAACGGACCGACCCATTAGTGTTCGGTGGATCTATTAACAAGCCACAGGCCGTGCCGGCCCCTTACGCGCTGCCATGCCCATATGGCCCGTGGGCCTTCGCGGGTGGCTCAGCATGGCCACAATGGAAATATGAGAAAATTTGATTGGAATTTGTTTCTTCCTAATATGGACTAGATTTAATAAAACTGAACCAGGTTTTTTTTTTTTTTTTTTTTTTTTACCTTAAAAAAAATCAGGGCCATCTTCTCCGATCTTTCGCTTGCCTACATTCTTGCGGGTATTAAGCCTCTTTTTTTTTCTTCGCAGCTGTCGTCACTGCTTGTATCGGAAACGGCCTGTTTCTCCGGCGATCAATCATCCAAGCTCCTCCTGCCCTTCTTTCCGTCCTCAGCATCGACCGCATCTTCGACATGTGATGCTTTCTCAATAGTCTCACATGGATAATTAGAAATTTTAAATAATTTATATGTAGTAAAAGCAAAAGGATAAGACATCAATTGAATCCTTTTTTGATTGTGATGGCCCAAGTTGGTATAAACATTGTCTGTCTTGCTTTCTTATAACGAAACGGGCCCATAAGCCCGGATCGTTACAATATGGTATCAGAGCCATGCACCAGTCAGAAGTGCAAGAGCTAAGTGTCATACAGGGTAAAGTGCTACATCCATGACATCCATGGGGGATGGGAGCCACTTCTAAAATCATGCATGGTGGTTGTGATCAATTGCCGCCCTTGGTGATGAAGACGTTGCCTCTGTTAAAGGGGATAGATTGTGAAGCCCCTCCCAATAGTCCCACATCGAATAATTGGGAGTTGGTTAAGTGGTTTATATGTAGTAAAAGCAAGAAGGACAAGACACCAATTGAATCCCTTTTGGATTGTAATGACCCAAATTGGTGTGGACCTTGTCCGTCTTACTTTCTTGTAACGAAATGGACCCGTGGCCCGGATCGTTACACGACCTCTTTGACAATAACGGTGACGGAGACACCGTCCAAAAATCCTGAGTCCCGTGTTGGTCCGTCGGTGAGGTAAATAGTATATGCCACCTCTCGAAAACTTACTGCCAACCCTCGAGTATCGAGTTGGAACTTAGAAGAAGAGTAGTTCTCCTTGGGCATTCAATTCAAATCAATAAAAAGAGGAACAAGAGTTGCATGAGACCACGTGTTTCTCCTTTTACCCCGGCGCTAGCATGGGGTTCACCATAATAGCCAAGTGGGCTGGAGGGAGGAGCTCCATTGACGGCCTCCCTCAAGGCTCACGTTGAGGGGAAGCTAGGGGGAGTTAAAACTTAAAAGCAATGAATATAGAATGCCTCCCTCCCCAGGGGGAACGTCGCAGCGGTACACGAGATGATCTCTCGGCCGATCTGGACCGCGACGGACGGGTGGATTTCCGTCAGAGTTTCAAGCATTGGATCGACTTCGCTAGGTGGCTGCCGCAGAAATTATGAAGCCGTTCCTCCTCCTCTTTTTTTTTTTTTTTTTTTTTTTGTTTATATATAACTAAATTACAGAATTAATCAATGTACTTAAAAGATTGTCACTTTATTCGTTGAATTTTAAAAGATTATGAAAGACATCGTTTACTACGAAACCACTGTATATTTATTTGGTATTGAAGTATCAAAAATAAATTTAAAATTTATAACTAAATCATTACTTTATTGTTTAATAATTTAAAAAAAAATTAAAAATTAAAAAAATCTTGCCCTAGTTAAAAATAATAAAAAATTATTAAAAAATAAAATTAATAAAAGATTATTTTATTTTATTTATATTTTTAAAAATTATTAAATAATAAATTAATTATATATTTTCAATTTATTTTTACCACTTGAATACTACGTATGCTGCCACATAGGATAAAAATAAATGGTTAGTAGGGATCAAAATGATACAAAATAAAAAGTTTAAAATTATTTTTATAACTTTTTAAAATTCAAGGATCAAAGTGATATAACCCCCCAAGTACAGAATTAATTCTACAGTTTAGCTTTTTTTTGATAGCAGTAAAATCATTCTCTAAACACTCGTCATTGGATTCATTCTTTAAACGAATGGTTTTGAAAATTGAATCGGAGCGATTGATCGAACCAATCCAACAAAAAATAGATCATCAGTTTGATATTTTTATTAAAATTAACTTTTATATAATTAGATAAAAATTAAAAAGTTTATTGAACCGATTGAATTCTAAAAAATTAATTCAACTTCAATTTTTAAATTTTTAATTTTAATAAATAAAATTAGAGTTTAATTTTTTTAAAATTTTTTAATTACTCACATCGATTTGCATTTGAAAGTGTTTTAAAAATAATTTTATATAATTATAATGTTATATAAAATTTTTTTGAATAGATATATAAGTTTTAAAAATATTTTTCTATAGTTTGATATTTATATTTTATTATTATATTATTATTAAATTAAAATTTAATTATGGTATCATTCGGTTTGATCAAATCGAATTCCAACTGATTAACCCACAACTCAAATACTAGGCCGACTTGTTGTACGATTTGATTTTTAAAATATTATTTAAACGCTACATAAGTGGAGATGGGTAGGGATTGGCATGTGATGCAGAAGGGTTGACTTGCCTATGCCTATGAGTTCGACATGGAATTCAATGCCCAAAACTATTGGATATAAATAAAACCATTATTTATATCGGGACCATGGGCCTATGCCACATGAGATAACTTCGGGTATAATTTAGATTTGGACCATTGGGCACAAGCTTCGGTCACGGTTTCGCCTGAGGCATGGTTTTGCCTTGTTGGTCATAGCACTCGTCTGGGTCACAATCGAAGCTGATATGTGGAGGAGTATAGTCCACTATTTTCGAATATAATTTCATGCTTTAACTTTCATATTAATAATGATGAGGAATATCTATTTCAATGGGTTTGGCCAGTGGCCACCATTCATTTTTGAAACAAGGTTTTATTGGACCCGCTCTTGGGTGGGTCATAGGCTCTTTTTGGGCCAAAGCAAATGCAGGGCTAGAATTGATTTGATTTTATTGGGCCAAGACTGAAAATTACCATTGTTTTCTTTTAGAATATATGTCATATTTTGAAATTTTATTTGATTGCAAATTATTTTGTATTTTAAGAGTTTAAAATCAGCATGTGTGTGTGTGTTTTCTTGCTTAAATTTATGATATAATTTGACTCTCAGCTTATAGAATATATGCATATAGTCAAATAATTACTTATTGAATTTAGGACCTATAAAGTGAATGCAATGTTGATATTTTGTAACCCAAAAGGTATATATACATATGGGATTTCTCTAGCTTTGGTTGAAGCATAATGTTAAATAAGAAATCATTTAATGGACCATTAGTGAGAATAGCACTTATGGAATTAGGGGTAAAAGTTATGATTCAATGTGAGAATACTATTACATCATGATCCATATCATAAAAGTTATTAGCATTTATAGTCATTGAGTGGTCTTATGCCATAAGGAGCATAATGATTGTTACGATTCAATGTTAGTAGTTTTCATGGGTTCAAATCATTTTCTGAACTATTGTGTCAAGGGATCAAATATTTTTAAAATTTATGGCCACATTAAAGTTTAATTGTTCAATCGAAAAGTTGTTTTCAAATAAACAAATTTTTTAAAACTTAATTAACTATAATTAATATTACCAAAGTGAGAGAATGTTGGAAATTTTTTATATACGGGTTATTATTAATGGTTAGTGATATTAATTTTACAAAACTGGCCAAACAAATTGAATCCAATTATACAAGCGAGATAAGTCCACCATTAGTATATTTGCGATCCTTATAGTTTGGATTTAAACATAGGTCAATTGAGGTGATGTGGTTAGTGTTTTGTGTAGGCCAGAAGCTCAATATTATTTCATAATGAGAGGACCTATGAGGTTTTATTATAAATAGGTTAAATCTCCTCTTTTTCTTTATATTTTGTCGCCAGTTGATCATAACCACAGACAGCAGGATTCTAGAAGTGGCCCCCATAGATTCAAGAGGTGGCTCCTATCGATGTAGCACTTTGCCCTATATGGCACTTAGCTTCTACACTTTCGGCTGATACGTGGCTCTGATACCATATTATAATGATCCGAGCCTTGGGCCCGCGTACCCATAAACCTATTTTGTTGTAAGAAAGCAAGACGGATAAGGTCCATACCAACTTAGATCACCACAGTCCCAAAGGGATTCAATTGGTACTTGTCCATCTTTCTGGTAATTTCTGTACCTCTTGCATAAATTATGGTGCAAATTGGTACAATAATGTATTTTATTTATTATTATTTAGTATTCTAAATTCCATATGTATGATCTTTAAAAATTTCTACAAAGAAAACATGGATTGCGGTACCATGAGTGAATTATATGTAGAAATTTCCAACAAGAACAAAAAAAAATTGGGGGTGCTCCCAGCACGCCACAGTTTTTGAGCACGACCTAATGCTTACCAAATGCATACTCCAATTTAAGTTTTAATCAGAAGTAACATGTCAATCTTTTTACTGGATAGATGATAAGCTCAGGAATCAGCATTGGTATGCTTTGATCTGGAAATAAATGGAGTTAGCTAGCTTTTATTTGGTTTGTGAAAGACGCGCACCAAGGGCACTGTGATAGATACTTTTCAGGCTGACCATTTTACCAGGTGACATGGATGATGGTAGAGAAGCCATAGGTTCTGTGATTACTCGTCTCAAAATTCTCGTACGTTCATGGTAATTTAGTATTACGAGCCGATTTAACTTCACTAATTAAATTCAGTGATGTACTAATGGCAACTAAGGAATGGTAAAGGAAGCATCATGCTTGAGGAAATTGGTTGGTTGAATGCCTCCAAGAGGCCAACCACGTCCATTGTGATAGACACTGGTAATACGTTGATGCATGTCATCACATTAGTAGAAGATCCCATTGGTTTATTTTTGATAGGCAAATTCTATAGTGTTTTGGTTGTTTGTGGATGATACCGTAAATAATGGTAACTTTAAAGATAAATGAATATTGTATGACAAGGTTTAATGGTTAAGCTTGGAATTCTATTTTTTTTTAAATGATAAAAAAAGTATGGTTTTGAATCTTGATATAAAATTTGATTCTTACCTTTTAGCCAAGACCATGTATGCCTTCCATTTAGTTTCACATCAAAAAATTAAGGAAAGATTGAATGGTTTATAACAGGAAGATGGACAAGTACCAATTGGATACCTTTTCGGCTATAATGGCTCAAGTTGGTGTGTACCTTGTCCGTCTTGCTTTTTTGTAACGAAACAGATTCGTGGGTTTACGAGTCTGAATCGTTACAATATGGTATCAGAGCCACGCACTAACTAAGCTCCACTGAGCTAAGTGCTACAGGTGAAGTGCTATATCCATGGGGCGAATAGATTGTGATATCCTCCCATTTAGTTCCACATCATAAAATTGAGAAAAAATGAATGGTTTATAACCAATTAAAAAAGATGAAAAAGTACCAAATAAATCTCTTTTGGGCTATAATGATCCAAGTTGGTATGGACCTTTTCCATCTTACTTTCTTGTAATGAAACGAGTGTTGGGCCCATAGCCCACTTATTCAGCCCATTAGGGCTAAAAGCGTGGCGTGAGTTGCGTGACTTCTTTTTCACGATTCCTTTGTTAGTTTTTTGGGAGAGCAGCCGCCTTCCTATTCTGATTTTCTCTTTTTCAAGGAGCAGTCGTCTGAGAAAAAGAGGCAGGAGCAGGTGCGGGTATTTCTCTTTTTTCTAAGAGCATGGATTGCTCGGGGAAGAGAAGGAAGGGCTGCTGCTTGGTGCTTGACTACGTGGGAGGACTTCCACTCCAGGAATCACGTGAAGGTGCTGCAGAAGAAAAACAAGAGAAGAAGAGGAAAGAAAATAAGAAAGTAAGGAGACCATATTTTTCGATGACGTAATCCTTATATCCTATTATCTCTCGTGATTGTTTTTCAAGTCCTAGAATGGACTTTGAGACTTGGATATTTATTATTCTATAGTGGATCTTCTTCTCTGGCTTGTCCGTGGTTTTTTTCCTTTATCGTAGAGGGATTTTTCATATAAATCTTGGTATTTCTGTGATTGTGTGGTTTGCGCATTTTATTTATTATTCCGCTATGTATTACGATCTGCTAATATTTGTTCGTACACAAATTCTTTCCCATCAACGAGTTCATGGATTTACGGCTTACAACCATCTTTTATTGGTCAGAAAAAATAATTGATTAAGAGAAAGAGCAAAGAAAAAGAAACCAAGGAGGTTAGTGGCTTCGGCAAACTACCATTAATAGCACCTGTTTACTATCAAGGCCGCATTTGATGCCAAGTTAAAAGGGACTTGAAAAAAAGTTGTATAATTTTTATTTTTTTAAAAAAATGTTTAGTATGAGGCTAATTTTTAGGAGATAATTTTTCTTTTTTTAATTTTTTAAATTATTAACATGATAGGTTAACAAAGATTAAGGACAAAAGGTGCTCAAAGACTGAAAAAAAAAAAAAGAACTGATACATTAGGACTAACAAGATATTAAATAATCTTCATTCACAGATAAGTAATAGAAAAATTTTTAGTCAAAAAAATGTTAAGTTTACAACTTTTCACTTCCATCCATTTTCTTTAGCAGGAATAGTATCCTTTTGAGTGGTACTGCTATGGTACCTTGACTTATGTGCATTAAGACAAACCTAGCAAACTAAATTATAAACTAATATAAACCCAATAAAAATTATAAATAATTTTTACTTAAAAAAATAATATTACATTAAAAAAATCAAAATTAAATACATTTGTTCTCCATTTTGGCCCCCACAAAGCATGCATCTTGCGTCCAAGGTGGAAGGACTTATTGATCCCTTTAATGTCTGATCCATGGCTAAATCCATTGTTTGCTATCCTTATTTATTTATTTATTTATTATTTTAATACAAATGAGCGATTACAGTAGTCTTGATTAAGTCAAGCCCAATATATTAGAGTACAAAATTTAAGAAAGCACTAACGGGCACGAATCATCCGGCATTCAGCACCACGGTTCAAAGTAATGGACGATCCGGACAGCTATCCAATCAGTCACTGAATTAGTTTTTCGATAAGTGTGCTGAATCTGGACTATATCAACCTAATGAAGTATCCTCATATTCTTGAATGAAAATTCCACATTGAGTATTGAGGTCTCCATTTGTAATTGTGGTGATGGAAGATCACTAGAAAAAGTTTAAGGAAAGAATAAGATCTTATGATCCTCTGATACCACCATTTTATAACCTATTTTAAACAAGACAGCAACAATGTTTACTAATTGCAAAGGTGATATGGACTTGAATTTGGTTATCATCCATTGTTGGGTCACAGCAATTGTCATAACTCTTTTCAATTGAGAAAAACATTATATGACTACTTGCATTCTTCATGTGAAAAATAAAAAGATTCTCTTGAAAATTATTGAAGCTTATGATTTTTTTAAAAAACCACACAAAAGCTTGGAACATCATATTGTGAACAACCAAACGAGAGAACTTACCAATTTTTTTCCCGATGTACGAGCCTATTCCCAAAATCTTTAATTCCAATTACCAGGCTTGAAATTGAGAAGGAAATGATTACTTGAAAAGTGTAGAAAACAAGTAGAGGAAAAACTTTCCAAGTTTCTTTTAATTTTTTTTTTTAAAAAAAAATTTGTTGATTGTTACTCAAACTTCTACAATAGGGCCACAAGGTAACTTTGGCTTGTTTTTGTCCTTATCTCTATCGAAAGGTGACAGGTGTGTGATGCAATAAAAAATAGACAATATTGATTTCAATAAAGGTAGGAACATGCACACTTTTATGGCTGAAGCATTAATCAGTGAATAGATTGTGACATATGACAGGCGATGCTGAGATGCCAACCTAAGCAAAGTTCTCACTCCATGCATTGTCATTTAGAATTGTTGAGAGGTTGAAAGGATTTATATATCGTTATCTTTGAGACTCTGTGAAGAATGTGCTCGAGAATATCACATGGTTAGTTATAAAAACACACATCCTACTTATATCATTACTTTGACTAATGGATTACAACTTTGTAAAAGAATACCTCATGTTCTATGAATTATTTTAATCATGTAATCAAAACTTTTGTTTCCCCATGTAAGCTCTCCAGAGCTTTGAAGCTTAGAATTGGATCCTATCTATCCAAAAGGTTTAGGACTATTTTTATAGGCATTTGAAATTTTTTTTTCGAAATTGGATCACTCATTGGTGAACTATTCAAATGAGCTTAAATTTTCAAATAGTGTGACACCTTTAGTTGTAGCATTTTTGGTGGAGTCTCTATTAGATTAAGCTGTAAAATTTATTTGAATAGGATGATAAACTTTTAGCAAAATTAGTTAGCACCTCAAGAAGGCATTATGAATAGAAATCTCTTTAATTGAGACTTCTTTCATAAGAGGACACATTTATTGACCTAATAAACTATCACAATTTTATTTACCATATGTGGCCATCATTGAATGTAAGCCTTAATAGCTCAACTCATATTATGTCAACATGCCAAGCCATCTCTTACATCATCCAATGTAATCTTAGGGTTATGTTTAATTCTATTCTACCTTTTATCCACTAAATCTGCTAAATATTTGTTGATCAGAGATTAAATATGGGCCAAATATTGAATAACTAATACTTGTCACTCTTTAGATGCATATGTAATGTTAATGTGTTTTTCTTCTCTATACTTCTTGTTACGGAAATCAGATTCAATAAACAAATCAAACAATAAACAAACAAAGGAACACCAAGAATTTACGTGGTTCGATCATGGTGATCTACATCCACAGGCAAGGCAAACAAAATTTCATTATCAAAAAGAGGAGGTCAAACATTACAGAAGTTTTCACACGTATATATATATATACGCCCCAAAAATTACTCCCATAAAATAACCCTATCGGACCGGTTTGGTCCGGTCCAACAAGAATATCGGGTCGGGTCAAAACCGGACCCGATATATAAAATTCAAGACATATTTAACAAATCTCCACCTTGGCTTGAATTTAACAAACTAGAAGTTGAACATATTCTCCCAGCATCCCTAAGCCTGAGCTAACTCGGTGTAGGAAACAAGGGATGCAACGAAAAACATATCCACTTCAAGAAAAAACAAAAATAGAACTTTCATTCACCTCGCCACCAAGCCCCAGAAGGAGCAAACCTCAAACAAGCATGCCAATCAAGTCCAAGCAATGCTTAAACTTGTTGGCGGGAACTATCTTGGTCAGCATATCAGCAGGATTATCAGCAGTATCTACTTTCTTTACTGTAATATTTCTCTCAGTAAATGCCTCTCGAATAAAATGATACTTGATATCAATGTGCTTAGTCCTCTCATGATATGCTTGATTTTTAATCAAGCAAATAGCACTCTGATTGTCACAAAAGACAACTGAATTGTCTTCCTGCTTGAGCCCAAGTTCTTGAACAAGATTTCGTAACCAAATAGCTTCTTTTACTGCTTCTGCTGCTGCCATATACTCTGCCTCTATTGTAGACAAAGCAACTGTTGACTGTAAAGTTGATCTCCAACTTATAGCCGAGCCAGATAATGTGAAAAGATAGCCAGTCAAAGATCTTCTCTTATCAATATCCCCAGCATAATCAGAATCCACAAATCCCACAACAGAAGTACAGTTAGAACTATTTCTATCAAACATTAGGCCCAATTTTGTGGAGCCTCTAAGATACCTAAGTATCCATTTCACTGCCTGCCAATGGACCTTTCCAGGATGTGCCATATATCTGCTAACCACACTAACTGCCTGCGCAATGTCGGGACGAGTGCATACCATAGCGTACATCAAGCTACCAACTGCACTGGAGTATGGGACAGGAGACATTGCAGCCTCTCGACCTCTGACTGAGGTGAATGTATAGCTGAGAGTCTAAAATGTGATGCTAAAGGTGTACTGACAGGCTTAGAGTTTTGCATGCCAAACTTCTCAAGTACCTTCTCAATATATCTCCTCTGTGAGAGATATAACTTACCTGCTTTTCTGTCTCTCTGAATCTCCATTCCTAAGATCTTCTTGGCAGGACCCAGATCTTTCATTTCAAACTCCTTACTGAGACATTTCTTCAAGATCAACACATCTGTCATGTTCTTTGCAGCAATGAGCATGTCATCCACGTATAAAAGGAGATAGACAAAGGATTTATCTGAAACCTTCCTGAAGTACACACAACTATCATAGCTGCTCCTATGATAACCGCTCCGTATCATAAAACTGTCGAATCTTTTATACCACTGTCTTGGAGACTGCTTCAAACCATACAACGATTTCTTCAATCGACATACATGATCTTCCTTGCCTTCTACATAATAGCCCTCAGGCTGGGCCATATAAATAGTCTCCTCAAGCTCACCATGCAAAAAGGCTGTCTTCACATCGAGTTGCTCAAGCTCTAAGTCAAATTGAGCAACTATAGCCAGCAACACACGAATAGAAGTGTGTTTCACAACAGGAGAGAACACTTCATCATAATCAATTCCCTCCCTCTGATTGTAACCTTTAGCTACAAGTCTTGCCTTGCATCTACTAATTTCAACGCCTGGAATACCTTCCTTTTTCTTAAAGACCCATTTACACCCAATGGCTCTTTTTTCTTTAGGCAATGGCACCAAGTCCCAAGTCTGGTTCTTGTGAAGTGATTCCAGTTCTTCAGCCATAGCAACAGTCCACTTTTCTGATTCCGAACAAGTAACAGCTTCAGTATAAGTAGATGGTTCCTGAATACCCATATCTTCTGCTGTCGTAAGAGCATAAGCCACCAGATCAGAAAACCCATATTTTTGAGGGGCTCGAATCTCCCTCCTTTCTCTGCCAGTAGCAATAGAGTATGGCTGCTCCACCTCATCTAGAGCTTCCTCATCTGAACTAGAATCAATAGTAACAATTTGCTCGCTCAAATCATTTTGAGAGCCTTTTTTTCGAAGCTCGACCTGAACCTCCACCTCATTTGTATCACTCTCATGGTTTCCTGCAGACTCATCAACAACATTCCTTTGATCTAGCATAAACTTTTCATTAAAAGTAACATCCCTACTAATAATGAATTTAGGTGAATTAGGTTCTATGCACCACAGACGATAACCCTTCACGCCATCAGCATAACCAACAAAGATACACTTCTTTGCTCTAGGTTCAAGTTTACCATCCTTAACATGATAGTAAGCAGGGCATCCAAAAACCTTTAGATTTGAATAATCACAAGGCTTACCTGACCACATCTCAAAAGGAGTCTTGCATTCAATTGCTGTTGAAGGAGAACGATTAACCAGATAGCAAGACGTGTTAACTGCTTCAGCCCAAAAAGCCTTTTCCATGCCAGCATTAGAGAGCATGCATCTTGCCCTCTCCAATAAAGTTCTGTTCATCCTTTCTGCCACTCCATTTTGCTGTGGAGTGTACCTGACTGTACGGTGTCGAACGATACCTGCATCTGCACAGAATTCATTAAAATCACCACCACAGAACTCAAGACCGTTATCGGTCCTCAGACGTTTGATCTTCTTCCCTGTCTGATTCTCAACAAGGGCTTTCCACTTCTTGAAGGTTTCAAACACTTCACTTTTTCTTTTCAGAAAATAAACCCAAACTTTTCTGGAATAATCGTCAATAAATGTCACAAAGTAAAGAGCACCACCCTTAGATGGAACCTGTGCCGGTCCCCATAAATCAGAATGTATGTAGTCGAGTGTACCCTTCGTTGAATGTGTGCCTGTACTAAAACTGACCTTGCACTGCTTGCCAAGAACACAGTGCTCACAGAAATCTAGTGAGGATGTCCGCTCACCACATAGTAAACCACGTTTACTCAAAACTGTCATGCCACGCTCACTCATATGGCCCAAACGCATATGCCACAATTTTGTTCTATCATCAGCAGAAACAGAATTTGCTGTGCCAATCGAAGAACCCATAACTGTGCTACCCTGTAGATGATACAAGTGATTCACCTTGTTTCCTCTCATCACAACTAGATTGCCTTTGGTGACTTTTAGAACTCCACCTCCACCTGAGTACATACACCCAATGGAATCCAAACAGCTCAAAGAAATAAGGTTTCTCTTTAAGTCTGGTATGTGCCTAACTTCAGTCAAGGTTCTCACAACTTTGTCATGGCACTTAATCTGAACAGTACCAATTCCCACAATTTTGCATACTGCATCATTTCCCATAAAAACTGATTCACCATTCAATGGTTCGTATGTGGTGAACCATTCCCTATTTGGGCACATGTGATATGATGCTCCTGTATCCATTATCCAAACATCGTTGAAAAACTAACAACAGAGCATGTCGTAAGAACTCTGTCTGACACACTAGACTCATCTTTCTCAGCAATATTCGCCGCATCTTGACGTTGACTACGTTGCTTATCCTTTCTCTTGAGCACAGGACAATCTGACTTGTAATGTCCTTTCTTGTGACAATAGTAGCACTCAACGTTCGTCGTATCTCCAGGTGGCCTAGATTTTGAACGACCAACAGATTTCTTTCTAAAAGCTTTATCCTTCTTCTTTGCCCTACCTCTCACGAATAAACCATCTGCCCTGTCTCCACTAGTATTTCCATTCAATTTTGTTCTCAATTCTGCAGAATTCAAGGATGCTTTAACATCCTCTAGAGTTATGGATTCACGTCCATAAAGCATCGAGTTCACAAAATTTTCGTATGAGGCAGGCAATGAGCATAACACAATCAAAGCTTGATCTTCTTCCTCGAGTTTAATATCTAGATTTTTCATATCCATAACAATCTTATTAAACTCATTCAAGTGTTCCTTAATAGGCGTACCTTCTCGCATCTTTAGGGTATAAAGACGCTGCTTCAAATAAAGTCTCGATGTTAAAGATTTCTTCATGTAGAGACTTTCCAGTTTCTTCCAAAGACCGGCCGCTGTTTCCTCATCTGCGACTTCTCGCAAAACATTGTCTTCTAGAGACAACTGGATCGCACTATGCGCCTTCTCATCCATCTCTTCAATCTCAGCCGTGGTCATGTCATCTGTATAATTATTATCCAGTGCCCTAACAGAACCCTCTCGCTTCAATAAAGCCTTCATCTTTATTCTCCATAATCCGAAGTTGTTCTGTCCATCAAATGGTGCAATCTGAAACTTCAAAGATGACATCCCAAGAATTCCTAAGAACGAAACGATCTTTCCGTTTGGATTGAAGAAGAAGAAGAGATCCTGGGAACAGCTTCACGGACGGAACAGCCGCTTCCTCTTCACGGCACGCCCAGATCGGGAGACAGGAGAAGAGTCGCGATCACAAGGAAAATCACGGCGTCTTCGTCGTCAATCAGGAGGCTCTCTGTCTCGCCGCTCGTTGCCACCGCGAAACAGAGGAGATGGTGAGCGGAAGGAGGGAGCCTTGTCTTCCCTCAATGCCCCGTCGTCATCGAGCCCTGGCACGGCTCGGTTGGGGATCTCCGGTCGCCCTACTCCGAAGCGTCCTCCAAATCCGGTCCTGATATTCCTTGCCCGAAGCAAGCCCCGAAGAGATTGGGAGATCGAGATATCAGCGGTGGCTGGGAGGCGTGTCTCTCGTCGATTGATTCGGTTTCTCCCCCCGAGAGAGAGGAGGAGAACGAGCCATGAAGGAGCAAGATCCTCGGCGGCGACCCTCTCGAATTCCAAGGCCAGGGCCAGCGGAGCGGCTTGGCCGATTCTGCGCTCGCCTTCCTCCACAGCCGTCGCCGCACCGCCCAGATGAAGAAGAGGAGTCAGACGAAGACCAAAAAAAAAATTAGGGTTAGGTTTTTCCCCCTTTTTTTTTCAACAAAATTATTTCCGAACCAAAGCTCTGATACCAGTTTGTTGCGGAAATCAGATTCAATAAACAAATCAAACAATAAACAAACAAAGGAACACCAAGAATTTACGTGGTTCGATCATGGTGATCTACATCCACGGGCAAGGCAAACAAAATTCCATTATCAAAAGAGGAGGTCAAACCCTTACAGAAGTTTTCACACGTATATATATATATATATATACGCCCCAAAAAAATACTTCCATAAAATAAACCCTAGCGGACCGGTTTGGTCCGGGCCCAACAAGAATATCGGATCGGGTCATAAACCGGACTCGATATATAAAATTTAAGACATATTTAATACTTCTCTACTATCTTTATATGGAACTATTTCAGCTTTGTTGCAAGAGATCATTCTGAGGTATAGTAGAATGATAGGTCAAATGTGGACTAGCTATCTTTATGTGAACTGCACTATAAGAAAAAATTTCTGCACTATTTTCTTTTAACTTTCGATCTTACTAAGTATGTATGATGGGCAAATAAGTATGTGCACTGATAGAATAACTATATATATATATATTGATATGACTGATCCCAGCGCCGTCAGCAAAGGCAACGGTGATCACTATCGTTTCCCCCACCTCCGGCACCCCTTCGGGGTCGGGAGCGGGAAAATCATACCTTAACCCCGGGGCCTCTACCGGCCTCGGGGTGGACGGTCATTTCCCCACCTCCGGCACCCCCTCGGGGTCGGGAGCGGGGAAATCATACCTTAACCCCGGGGCCCCTACCGGCCTCGGGGTGCATCCTCATTTTCCCATCCCCGGCACCCCCTCGGGGTCGGGAGCGGGGAAATCATACCTTAACCCCGGGGCCTCTACCGGCCTCGGGGTGGACGGTCATTTCCCCACCTCCGGCACCCCTCGGGGTCGGGAGCGGGGAAATCATACCTTAACCCCGGGGCCCCTACCGGCCTCGGGGTGCATCCTCATTTCCCCATTCCCGGCACCCCCTCGGGGTCGGGAGCGGGGAAATCATACCTTAACCCCGGGGCCCCTACCGGCCTCGGGGCGCATCCTCATTTCCCCATTCCCGGCACCCCCTCGGGGTCGGGAGTGGGGAAATCATACCTTAACCCCGGGGCCTCTACCGGCCTCGGGGACGGTCATTTCCCCACCTCCGGCACCCCCTCGGGGTCGGGAGCGGGGAAATCATACCTTAACCCCGGGGCCCCTACCGGCCTCGGGGTGCATCCTCATTTCCCCATTCCCGGCACCCCCTCGGGGTCGGGAGCGGGGAAATCATACCTTAACCCCGGGGCCCCTACCGGCCTCGGGGCGCATCCTCATTTCCCCATTCCCGGCACCCCCTCGGGGTCGGGAGTGGGGAAATCATACCTTAACCCCGGGGCCCCTACCGGCCTCGGGGTGCATCCTCATTTCCCCATTCCCGGCACCCCCTCGGGGTCGGGAGCGGGGAAATCATACCTTAACCCCGGGGCCCCTACCGGCCTCGGGGTGCATCCTCATTTCCCCATTCCCGGCACCCCCTCGGGGTCGGGAGCGGGGAAATCATACCTTAACCCCGGGGCCCCTACCGGCCTCGGGGCGCATCCTCATTTCCCCATTCCCGGCACCCCCTCGGGGTCGGGAGTGGGGAAATCATACCTTAACCCCGGGGCCCCTACCGGCCTCGGGGTGCATCCTCATTTCCCCATTCCCGGCACCCCCTCGGGGTCGGGAGCGGGGAAATCATACCTTAACCCCGGGGCCCCTACCGGCCTCGGGGCGCATCCTCATTTCCCCATTCCCGGCACCCCCTCGGGGTCGGGAGTGGGGAAATCATACCTTAACCCCGGGGCCCCTACCGGCCTCGGGGTGCATCCTCATTTCCCCATTCCCGGCACCCCCTCGGGGTCGGGAGCGGGGAAATCATACCTTAACCCCGGGGCCTCTACCGGCCTCGGGGTGGACGGTCATTTCCCCACTTCCGACACCCCCTCGGGGTCGGGGTGAGGTCGTCGTTTCCTTAAACCCAGGGCCCCTACTGGCCTCAAGGTGCATGGTCGACATGCTATTCAACCGCCAAAGAAAACAGCAACTGTCAGCAAGTACGGTGCTCACGCATGATCTCCGGCACATGGCAGTGCCTTGCCGTAGTACCATTTCGTACTCCTGTAAAATGTGCCCCGGTACGGGGGTCATGTCTCATAACGATGTTTGGCGCATTGCACGCCTCTATGCGCCACTATGCCTTACTAGGGTGTACGACTCGCCGCCTCTAGCAATACGAGCCCAGCCACGTCCATCAAGAACAGTACAAAAGAAAGGTCTTCCGAAGCTGCACATGACGGTGTTTAGACAGGTAAAAAAAAGGGGAAATATATTCGGGAGAGGGGCCAGATCCAACGGGGGGTTTTTTCAGAGCTTTCTTCCTCCCTGCTCAAAACCCTAACTGCCTCAGCTTTTCTTCGCGGGGGGTGGTTCTTTGTCTGAACCCAAGCCACTGACTTGATCGTCGGAGGGTCCCCACCGGTGCCACCGGTCCTCGGGGACTTTTCTTGCAGGACTTCCCGGAGCGAGACGTCCGTTTTCCCCGACGTTTGAAGAAGGTGACTTGGCGTCATCAGATTGGCGCGCCAGGTAGGGGGGAGTGTAAGAGAGACTTCGAACCAGCGGCTTTCTTCGAGACCTTAAGCCATGGTGACAACTCGAATGAAGGGAGTTTCAGCCGGTCGCGCTGGGAGGCAGCGCTGCGGGGCTGATCCGCCCGCGGAGGACCCCCCAGCTCTCGTATCTTGTTTCCCAGAGCCTCCGAACCTCCAGGAGGCAGGGCCTTCTGCTCCGCAGAATGGCGCCCCTGCATTCGCTCCACAGCCACCTCAAGAAGATCGATTCGCTGACCTGGCCACCCAGGTCCAGTCGCTGGCGGCGGCGGTCAAAAGCATGCAGCAGCAGCAACAAGTAGCTTTGCGACAGCCAGAGCCGAGCCCATCTGTCCCAGAGGCGGTGCAACCCAGCCAGCATTCCTCCCGAAGGAGATCGCCCGTTCCTGCAGATCATCACCGCCGATCCCCGGCCAAGCCGCATCGCCGCGAGGCGTCCAAAAGGCCCCGGTCTCCTTCTCGCCATGCCAGCATCTCCNCACATTCCATGAATATTATGATTAAATTTCACGATGAGAGAATCATATTTAATGTTTAAAATTTAAATTCCTGAAGTCTATTGTTTCGTCCTAGCGATCGCGAACAGTTAACGAAATATCCAGGGATTACATAAAACTTTCTCAATTAATCATTCTCAATAGATATAAATGTCTCCTAGATTACTCATTTTACAGCTGTTTTTTTTTTTGGGAGACGCTGCACAGGACAACCAAGCAATCAAACACGCGAATAAAAAGTTATAAGAAAAAAACAACCAGAGGAATCCGAAAAGATGTTCCTCATGAAATCACAACGGCAAATAAAATACACAAATAAAGTTATGAAGTAAAAAACAAATCCAAAATATGTTCCTCTTGAAATCAGGACGGGAACATATAGGAATACACATTCACCATCACATCATAACAGTGTATAGGGAGAGGAAGGAGACCATAAAAACAATAGGAATGGGAGGCATCGGCAAATACATAACATCCCATCTTCTTACCCGTGGCAAGATGAGAAGGGAATGATTTCCGGATGCCCCCATTCCCACAGCTCTTACGATCGCCTAGCTTCCTCTCCCATTTCCCACTTCTTCCAACCATAAGGAACCTCTTCCCTCTTCCATGCTCAAAGAAACAAAAAAAATAAAAAATGGAGATGGCATCTACCACGCAGAATCAAACGACACTAAGGGATGGGGAGGGATGACTCGAAACCATTGGCATGGGAGGTATTGGAAAATACTGAAAGCCCTAAGTTCTCTTAACGAAGAACTTAGAGATTTTTCCAAACCAACCCCATCCCAAACGCTTCGAGAGACCCACCTCCCCATCCCTCTTCGTCGAATTTCCACGATGGACTTCTCCCACCCACCAGAAAATATAAAGGAAAACGAATCTGGTTTCTTAAAACCACTTGTGCCGCCCCTGGTTTTCTCTGAGACTGCCATAACATCAGCAACACACGTGGCTTAGAAAACCGCCCGCCCTTTCTTCCAGCGCCAGCTGTTTTTTTTTTTTCTCCTTTTACCATAAACAACAAACGCTTACTTGACTCGCACGTTAAAGAGAGACCCCCCAGCGTCAGGGCCAAAGATAAAGTTTGCTTTCCAAAGCATCTTGTGAGCGGAGGAGCGGTGCGATTGCCGATAAAATCTGCAAGCTTCCCTCCAGTCCTGTTATCTTCTCAATAAAGTAATCCGCTCAGGCGGTAGCGGGCTTCTAAAGGTATTGGATTTGAAAAACGAGGCTTTGACTTACATAATAATTTTAAGATAAAATTTCGAAAGGCTTCGATTCATTTGAATAATTTTAAGATAAAATTTTTGGATTAAAACGTCCAATAACGGCTGCGCAAATCTTACATGTTCATGAATATTTTCTGATAAAAACAAATAAATCTTTTTTTTTTTAAAAAAAAATTATTCACATGCAAAAAGAAAGAGCTATATGTACTGTAAAAATTAATAAATAAATAAATAAATAAAGGCAGCAATAAATTATTTTTTTAATATGATTTTGAGCAGCAAAACCTGTTTTTACTGGCGTTTTATGAACGGACTCATAAAAAAATTATTTTAAGAATTTCTAATTGAGACGGCTGCCAAAAAGGTAAGGATAGAAATTTGAGATTCTAGTGATCTGGAGCTGTGAAAGCTTTGGATGCTCAAATTAGGAGAGAATTTGTACTTTTCTCCTTCATTAGCAAACTTGCACGGCTTACTTTAAATATGGGATTAAAAACAGAGTTTTGAAAAGGTGGCCAAGGTCCTCCATGCCAACCCACTCTTACACAAAAGGGTAAAAACAGGAAATTCAAGCAGCAATAAAAGCTCAAGTTAGAAGGCCATCTGATAAAACTTTCAAAAAAAAAACACTACACTGCGGTCAAATCTGATATTTTTGATAAGTTTAGAGTAGAACCACTCTCAGAATTAGAGATCAAGCGATAATGATCTTAAGCTATGTTTGGTGCATCGCTAGTAATCCTAAATAATAATATAAATTATTTATAAAATAGATTATCATTTAATATATTATCAGTAATATTAATTACTATTTAGTATATATAGATAATACAGTAATATTGATTACTATATTTGGTATAATAAATATATTATCATTATAACATCAAATTTTAAAATATCTCATAAATTAAATTTATTAAAAAATTATATATTATTATATATTTAATTTTAAAAAAAATTATATTTATAAATAATAATATTTTAAAAAATATTTATAAATGATATTCAAGCAACTTGCTAGAAGCCAGAAAAAAATTTTGCAACATGGCATGGGGCCACTAGGTAGCGAAGATCCGCAGCTCGACTTCACGAAGGAGAATATGGCTAAGGACATTAGACATTAAGGTTTCAGCGAGATTAATAAAAAGTAATAAAAAAGATAAAATAATTTTTATTAAAAAGTAATTTATCAAATTATATGGTAATATGATAACCATTCCTTTTGAGATAATTTGATGAGGTAATTCATCATCACTACAAGATAGATTGTCATTCAAAACATATACCAAATATAATTATTTGATGAATCTATTTAAATTATCAAAAATTTGGATAGATTATCTGCTATCAACGCTTCCTTAGAGTTAAATTCTAAACCCTAAGGTATCCTAAGTTAAATTTGCAAGAGGGGCAATAGGATTTTCTCAGCTAATCCTCATGGAAAAGTATGAGAAATCAGCTGAGAATTTCAATTGCCTTCTCATGTCATAAGCTTGTCTACTATAAATGTTCTAACATCATACTTTATAGAAATTTTGGTGAGGGGTGTTTTTTATTCCACTACCAATTTGACCATAAAAATTTATCTTCAGTTACTTGAAGATTTGCAAATGAGATGCATACCAGTGACCAACTTCTTGGTGTCCTATAAAATATCTAGTCTCCATAAAAGTGATACTAGGATCATAAGGGGCAACATAGTAAGTTACTATGATTTAGCTTTAGGTGTCATACTATTCAACTACTCAAATTTTAGCACGCATTGCGTGCGTAAGGCAAAATTATTATTATTATTTTTAACATATATGCATGCGGTAATCTTAAAAAAAAAAAAATTATCTTATAAAAAATAAAAAACCTATTTATATAATATTTAATATATTTTATAATAGTAATAATATTACACTATATAATATATCATAAATAATTATATATAATATAAGATTACTAATAAATATGATAATATATATCTATATTATGTATTATATAATATCATAATATTAGATAATTACAATTAATATTATAATAATATATAAATAATATAAATATATTATTATATATTATAATTATAATTAATAATATATCATTAATTACTTCATATATTATATATTATAGTAAAATAATAGTACTTATATATTAATATGAATTTATTATTATTGTTGTATATATTATATTATTTCATATTAATAAATAATAATACAATTTATTAGTAATATAATATATTAATACAAATTTAATATATGTGATAATATTAATATAATATTATGCTAATATATTATATATTATAATTACTATATAATTCTAACACTGTTTATTAATATTATTAGATGTTAATATTATAATATACTAATATGATATAATATATATATAGTAATATTAATATGAGTGCTTGATAAATATAGAAGTTTTTTTTTTTTTAATGAAGGTTGCCGTCGGGTGACCCGGGATTCTGGATCTCTTTCGTCCAGTGAAGGTAATCCCATAACGATGCCCTTGTCGCCGTGTCAGAATCGGTAGTGGTCTTTGGAAGAACATCCCTCCAATGACCCCTAAAGTTGAAGCTCTTACCCCAAAAGAGTCCTCCCCAGAGATGGCCAAATCTAACACCTAATATGTTCCCAATATTCAATCAGTCATCCACCTAAAGTTGAAGCTCTTACCCGAAGAGATCGAGTCCTCACCAGAGACGGCCAAATCTAACACCTCATATGTTTCCAATATTCAATCAGACATCCAATGAATTGGGATCCAAGTATAAAAAACCGATAAAGATAAAAATTCATATACAAATCTGTAGAGAGATACACAGTGGAATGGGAAAGGAAGGAGCTCCAGAAAACCATTGGGATGGGTGGAATTGGGAAATGCCCGCAACCATCTAAGGGCAAGCAGGACTTCCCAACAAACCCATTCCTATAGCTTTCAGAAGCCCATGCTTCCTCTCCCTCCTCCTACTTCATCTTGAAGAGACCAAACCAGAAGGCAGAGAACAAATATACTTCGATTCATCTCATGACCTTCATGAAGACAGCCAGGGAGAGGAGGAGGAACTTGAAACCAATCGAAATGATGGGAGGTATTGGAAAATACTTCAAGCCCAAAGCTTCTTCTTATTCTATAAAATAGAAAAAGAAACGAAGAGGAAAGAAGATATATTCCAAACTAATCCCAATCCAATAGCTTCGTGGAATAGCATCCACCTCTCCCTGCCGCCACTAGTCTAGGCTCTGATGGTCCTCTTAAAGAGGGGGGGGGGGTGGGGGGACCGAGGTGGGTGGCTGTGGGTAGTTTTGTAAAACAGCCTTCTCGCCCCTGGTTTTGAGAAAACCGCTATCCGGGCAGCGCCTGGGCCCATTATTGCCGCCACCGCAATATTATTTATGCCAGCATCAAGCATCCGTTGCAGATTCATAGTTGTGACTTAAATGATAAGGTTTTTTTAGGTACAATTGAATGACCGCATCGTTGTTCTGATGCGAATACAATATAACATAATTTTTTTATTTAAAAATTTAAAATTTAAAATAATAAATTACTAAAACTGTAACATAACCAATAGCAGGATTAACTTTCCGAATAATAAGTTTTATTTGACTGCTAGACAACTAAAACAATATCGTATGGAATTTAATACTATTCATACAAATGAAATCATAATAATTCCATTATATCGATATATTAATCGATACAACTTCTTATAAGTTGAGAAAATAATAACATTACTTGTCGTTGTTATATTTTTAATCGTAATAATAAAGAAGACCCTTCATCCCATTCATTCAAAAATTTATTTATTTTTTATTCCATCCCTTTCATCTTTGCCTATAAAAAGCAAAAAAAAAAAGTATGCATCTCAAAGGAAATATACAATCCCTAATATATATAACTGTTGCTGCAAATCACTTCTTAAAAGCACATACGAAAAAGAGCTTTATGGGTCTTCCAAAAGATGATAAGACTGCTTCCTTTAGTTGAAAATCTCAACAAAAAGTCCGGACCTATGGTTCTGAAACTTCCGACACTCAAGTTAGTGCTTGGAGAACAATAATAGATATAAGATAGTAGAAATCGAGTCCCCCTCCTCGTTGTGAGTTAGGGTTTTTTATATACCTGTTCGGATGTCCCTCTTATCCTTTGTGAATAACCATTGGATCACGTCTTCCATCAAGATCGGCTCAGCAAACGGTAGTGTGTGCATAGCCTAAACGCGTACCATAAATATCGGTAATTGACCATAGTATATCGGTAACTGCCCGTGATCTGGTAGAAAGCGAGTTGGTGGGCTATGTGGCTGTCTTAGGCACTTTAAATCACTGGGCACAATATTTGAAATTAGTTCTATGATCAAAACTATGGGCCGAGAGCATGTAAAGCGAGACTCGAAGCCAAGGCCGAAGCAAGACTCAAGGTCGAGGCCAAGGCCGAAGATATACCGAAGCGAGGTAGGGCTCGAGGCTGAGGCCGAGGCAAGACTCGAGACGAAGACATGCCGAAGCCGAGGCAGGGCTTGAGGCCGAGGCCGAGGCGAGACTCGAGTCCGATGTTAAAGCTAAAATGAAGTCGTGACCAAGGCCGAGGTGAAGTCCGAGGCCGAGGCCGGGACTGGCCGTTAAATTATTATCTGGCTTCAAGAACCGTGCAGACTATTACCCCACCGCTTGAGGGCGTGATCAGCCACATCAATGCCCCCTGCCCCTAAGATCGATCGGCGTACAACCTCTAGTGAAAAGGGGTGTTATATCACCTGGTGGGCGGCTACTAAGAGGACACGTGTCCCCAAAGGCCATGCTTCTTTGATGAGGCATCGGGTGCTGCAATGCCACCGCCTCATTCATTTTGGCTGTTGAGATCAAGTGGGATTCTCCTCGGATATGGAACTACGAAAAGGCGGGCACCATCATTGCGGTGAGGTCATCGTTATCCCATCATTGGTGGTGCCCCTCGCGTTCTGCGTAGCAGGTGGTTGCCGAAATGATTCCCAGTGGCGAGCGGGCACGTGGCCAAATTGGAGACAGGCAAGATGATTTGAACGAGGCTATAAAAGGGGGGAGTCATCCCTGACCTCGGTCTTTCGCTTTTACTGCATTTTGTTCCTTCTTCCTCCTCCCGATCCTGCTCGAGTGCCTGTTCATCTTCCACCCCTGTTCCTTCTTCCGAGCTCTTCGTCTTCAATCCCAGGTTCCTAGATCCTTTAGGTTAGTCCATTTTAGCTCCCATGGCTTCTTCTCTTTCCTATTCAATCTCCGATTCTGGAGGTTATTCCCAATCCTTCATAGCCTTCTTCTTCTCCAGCACGAGTTGGTCCTCCTCCTCCATTGATAGGGCTCCACTAAGCAGCGACGAGCCGCCGAGCGACCTCACGCCGGGAGTGCCGACCGCTAGACAGGCCCCCATCGGCACCATCCGACCGTCGCCAGCTCATCTTCCACCGTGGGGCAGTCCCCCGAGGGGACTGCCTCGACATGACCACCCAAGAGATTATAAACCTTAGGGCTAAGTACAGTCTCCCCACCAATCTCCGCCTATATTGACCTTTTTCAAAGATGGGTAACTTCGTCTTATCCCAGTAGAGTGGCCTTGTATGAAACTTATTTCAAAGCGGCCTTCGTCTTCCATTCATCCTTTCATACTTAACCTCTTAGATAGATGTTCCTTAGCTCCGGCACAATTGGTTCCGAATTCCATTCAAACCATTGTCAGTTTCTTAGTATGTGTTATATCCATGGGATAGAAGCTAGGATCTCTCTTTTCCGATGCTTTTATACCCTTAGGAAACAGTCGGGGTGGTGGTCCTTTGCCCCTAGACCAACTAGAACCCTCAAGCTGTATCTTCCCACATCATCAAGGGATGGAAAGATAGGTTTTTCTTTGCTCAAGTTGAGGGGGTAAGGACAAGTGGGGGATTCCAAACACGAACCGAACAAGGATCCAACCATTCTCCCAAGGGGCCAAGAGTTTGAGTAGTTGATAACTGCAGACGTCCCCCGATGCAACCAACTGTTGGCCGAGGAGAACATTCGGCTGGCAGCCTTATTCCGGGTAACGGTGAGCAGCCATAACTTTTTCCCTCTTCACACCATCATCCGCTCTCTTTTTTTCCTCCTTTTTCCCTCTCTTTTTTTTAACCAAGTGCTTTGACTTATGCAGATATGTTGCCATCAATCCAAGCAGTGAGAAGGGCTGCAACGAAGGAGAGAAGAGCCCGGCGGATGGGGCCCCCGCCGAGAAGAGGGCCAAAATAAAAGTCAGCAAGAAAACCAAGGCCAGACGAGCCTCGGGAAGAAATGAAGTGGCCGAAGAAAGGAGGCAGCCTCGATCACCTTCACCTGCGCCATCCCGATCCCCCATCAATCTCACCAACACGCCCCTGGAGGAGCAGAGGGCTGAAATTCCGCTGCCGCCGCCGCCTACCACTTCCGAGGTGGAATCGACCGCACTAACCACATGGCCGACTTTAGAGGTTGTTCCACCAGCTGAAGGGGCGTCGGCTGAAGAGCCCCCACAGGCTGCAGCGTAATAGAAGGGCATCGTCGGCCTTTGACCCGACACCAATGGCTCCGGCACCTGCTAGGACCGAGGAAGAAGATAAAGCCAAAGCACCTTCTTTTAAGTCCATCCTCAAGCACCACGGTCGTTGGGCCGAGCGAACGATGGCCCAGGTTTGCATACCTGAGCTCCAGAGGGTCCTTCAGAACCAAGGGACCTCGTCTTCTTCCGCGAAGCCTCTGTGGCTCCCCTCTATCAATAGTCTTCATTAAGAATTTTCTTCATTTAACCTGAGTAATTTGCTTGTGCAGGCGATGAATTCCTTGGCCGCCGTTAGAGGCGTCCTATCTCAGGCCGAGGCCACCCTCGGCCATTCGAAGGAAGAGGTTAGCCGAGCTCAGCCAGAGCGGAGAAGGCTAAGCAAGCTCTGGAGGCAGCCCAAGTAGAATGGCCCGGCGCAAAGGGCCGAAGCCGAAGCTGAGGCCGCCCGATCTGAAGGTTTAGCCCGAGCAAAGGACAGAAGGGGTGCTTGAGGAAGCTCAACGCCAAGCGGCCCATGGACTAGCTAGTGCCTGGGCTGTAGAGGAGAAGCAAAAGATGGCAGAGTCAAGGTGTTCGTATTGAAGAATCGACTATACTCCGCCATCATTGAAACAAAAGTGACCGAGGAGTGGTCAGAAAATGCCAGAAGATCGCCCGCCGATCTGACGCCGAAATAGTCAACTTGAAGACAACTGCGACGGCTGCCGAAGAAAAAATTGTTGCGGCCGAGAAGAAGGCCACCGAGGCCGTAGAGAGCTTAAGGCAGTCCACCATTTATGAAGAGGAACTGGCCGGGGCCACTGCCTTTGCATACAATGTGGGCTTCCAAGACAGCAAAGCCAAGGTAAGAAGAATCTACGGCCTCGAGGAATCGGCGACCTGGAACCAGATGAAGAGGAAGATCCTTCCCCCAATGACGATCCAGCACCAGCCGAGCTTTGAGTACTTTATTTTTCTTTGTAATGAGGCCTGACTAAGTCGGCAATTATGTAAAACTTCTACAATTAACGAAAATATATTTTTTGAAATCTTGAAATTTGCTATTAGTAATTTGCTCATTCTAGAATCGGGGCCGGGGCCGAGTGTAGATCCAATCAAGGAACTGAAGTAGCAGCTAGGGTTAGGTGAGGTAGAAGTAGACAGAAACCCTGGCTGTAGCTGGGACTTGAGGCCGTAGTTGAGTCGACACTCGACGTAGGTGTCAGAGGCCAAAGTTAAGATGCAGGAGAAGTCAAAACCGGAGCCTTGAGGCTGAAGTTGAGACCGAAATGAGTCTAAATAAACACTGATCCAACCTCATGCTTGTGTACCGACATGAAACCAGGCTGGAGTGTCGACATTTAGTCGAGCTTGAGCGCCAACGCTGATTGGGCTTAAGTGTCGATGCTGAGTCGGGCTTGAATGCCGATGCAGTCGGACTAGAGTGCCGACATGGAGTCGGGCTAGTGTGCCAACGCAGAGTCAGGCTTGAATGCCGACGCTGGGCTTTGAGTGCCGACGTGGAGTCGAGCTTAAGTGCCGACATTGGGCTTTGAGTGCCGACGTGGAGTTGGGCTTTGAGTGCCGACATGGAGTCGGGCTTGAGCTGAAGAAGCAAGATTGCTTGAAGACACTTTCGTTAGTGAAAAATAAATATTATTTTAGTAGACATGCTCAAGCTTATGATATCAATACACTTTACTGATAATACCGACGGAGGTTGTCCATTTCCAGGTGCGAGGGAGAGGCTTTCCATCCAATTCTTTGATTCGGTATGCTCCAATGAAGTGCATCAGTGACTCAGTAAGGTCCTTCTCAATTGGGCGACAGCTTTTCCCCCTCCGTGGGATTGGAGACTTCGGCTCGTCCGAGGACCAAGTCTCCAGGGAGGAATGTTCTGGGGCGAACTCGGGTATTGTAGTACCTTGCGATCCTTTGTCGGTAGGAAGCCATTTTGATTCGTGCTCGATCGCATACTTCCTCAACGAGGTCAAAGATGGCTCTCAACTGGCTGGGGTTGCCCCCTCATCATACGATTGTATCCGAGGACTAGGATGCCAATCTCCACCGAAATGACTGCCTCTGACCCGAACACAAGATTGAAAGGAGTTTCTCCCGTGAGGGTTCAGGGTGTCGTATGATACGCCCACATCACGTTCGGGAGCTCCTCCACCCATCTTCCTTTGAAATCATCCAGATGTATCCTAAGCCCTTGAAGGATAATCCGATTTGTCACTTCAGCCATTTCGTTAGATTGCGGATGACCAACAGAAGTGAACATCTGACATATGCCCAGTTCGGCACAAAACTCTCTGAAAGAGCGTTGTCGAACTGTCGACCATTGTCGGTAACAAGGGTATGGGATAGTCCGAACCGATAGATAACAGACCTCCAAAAGAAGTTTCTCACCTTGGCTTCGGTAATTTTGGCAAGTGCTTCAGCCTCTACCCACTTAGTGAAATGGTCGATGGCAACGAGAAGAAACTTTCGTGACCAGAGGCTGAGGGAATGGTCCCAAAATGTCTATTCCCCACCGGGCGAAGGGCTATGGAGCCGACAGAGGGCTCAGCTGAGAAGTTGGCAGCCGCTAAATGTTGGCATGTCACTGGCAATTATCGCACTTCTGGACTAGTTCGGCCGTCTTCCCGCATGGTAGGCCAGTAGTAACCTTGGCATAGGGCCTTATGTGACAACGCTCTGCCCCCCAAGTGGTTTCCGCAAATACCTTCATGGATTTCATGAAGAATGTAGTCGACATCTGCGGACCAATGCATCTGAAGAGAGGGTGGGAGAAGGATCTTCGATATAGCTGCCCGTCAAGCACAAGGAACTTTGATGCTCGCCACCTAAATAGCTTGGCTTCAGCGGGGTCGACTGGGAGGACTCCATTGGTCAGGTACTGGACATAGGCATCCATCCAAGAAGGATCTTGATTAATTGGCAGGGATTCTTCCACTACATCGATGCTTGGGGATTCCAATGTTCCACATAATTTCTCCCAAGGTCCCGTCAACCAAAGTGGCTAGCCAAGACAAAGCATCGGCTCTGGCGTTCTCCCCTCGGGGAATGTAACTAACACTTAAATAAGTGAAGGGAAATGCTTGTTGTTGCATCTTGCTCAAGTAACGAGATAGTGTAGGATCTCGGCCTCGCATTCTCCCTTAACTTGGCTAGAGATGAGCTGGGAATCGATGAAAACTCTAAGGCATTTTACACGAGCTCCCACGCCAATCTCATCCCTGACAGCAAGGTTTCATACTCAGCCTGGTTGTTTGTGGCCGAGAATAGGAAACGGAGGGCGTACTTGGTTACGACGCCATTTGGGCTTGCTAGGATGAGGCCTGTCCCACTTCCTTGAGAATTTGATGCCCCGTCCACGTGAAGGATCCAATCCTCCTCTCTTCCCTCTATTGCAGCGTCCGAGGGGTTTGCATGGGGCTCCTTTGGCTGCTCCTCTGTCCAGGTGCACTTGACCAGGAAATCTGCTAAGACCTGGGACTTCATGGCCGACCTAGATCAAAACGATAGGTCGAACTCCCCCAGCTTGAGTGCCCACTTCGCTAGTCGGCCAGAGGTATCAGGACGAGAGAGAATTGCCTTGAGAGGTTGATCTGTGATCGCCACGATCGGGTGAGCTTGGAAGTAGGGCCTAAAGTGTGGGCGAAGACGATTAAGGCAAAGATAATCTTCTTAACTCTAGAATATCTAGTCTCCGCGTATGAAGCACCTTACTAATATAGTAAACTGGCTTTTGTGTCCCGTCGGCGTCCATGCGAACAAGCACGGAGATGACAGCCTCGAAGGAGGCCGCAAGGTATAGAAAGAGCTCCTCCCCACTCCTTGACTTGGATAGCAATGACGAAGTAGATAAGAACTCCTTTAACTCCTCAAAGGCCTTCTGGCACTCTTTTGTCCACTCGAAGCAGTTGACTTTGCGCAGCGCCTTGAAGAAAGGCAGACACCTCTCCGCGGACTTGGACAAGAAACGGCTCAAGGCCGCCACCCTTCCAGTCAAGCGTTGCACCTCCTTTTTGTTAACCAGAGACCTCATGTCTAGGATAGCTCGGATCTTATCAGGGTTTGCCACGATCCCATGCTGCGTCACCATGAAGCCCAGGAACTTGCCTGCTGTGACCCCGAAGGCATACTTGCAGGGATTTAGCCTCATATGGTATCGTAGAGATTGTCGAAGGTCTTCGCAAGGTCGGCAATATGGTCAGTGGTATGGACACTCTTGGTTAGCATGTCATCCACATACACCTCCATGTTGCGCTCGATCTAGTCTTCAAAGACTTTATTCGTCAGCCTCTAATAGATAGCTCCCACATTTTTCAATCCGAATGGCATCACCTTGTAGCAGTATATCCCCTTCTCGGTCACAAATGAGGTAGCTTCCTCGTCCGCCGAGTCCATCTTGATCTGGTTGTATCCCGAGAAGGCATCCATAAAGCTAAGGATCTCGTGACTGGACGTGGCATCCACTAGCTGGTCAATCTGAGGCAATGAGAAGCTGTCCTTGGGGCATGCTTTGTTGAGGTTAGTGAAATCCACGCACATCCTTCAGCTCCCGTTAGCCCTGCGGACCATCACGATGTTAGCAAACAGTCGGGGTAGTGGACCTCTCGATGTGGCCAGCAACCACCAGTTTGCGGACCTCCTCGTCAATGGCCTTCTGCAGGTCGGGGGCGAAGCTCCTCTTCTTCTGCCGGATGGGCCGACACCCTGGTTTGATATTGAGTTGATGGGTAATTACCTCTTTGGGGACACCCAGTATATCGGATGATACCATGCAAAGATGTCGGAGTTGGCGCATAGGAAAGCAAGAAGTAATCGCGCGCCTCCTCCAAAGCAAAGCTCCAATCTGGACGGTCCTCATCGGGTCCTCCTCCAGTGAGAAGGTCAGCAGGTGCTTGGCTGGCTCCCCTCTCCTCTCCAAGTCTCGAGGGTCGAGTGGCTCTGGTGTTGGTGTAGGCATCACCCCCTGCGGGTTGGGGCCATATGGTAGCAGAGCGGTGGTGGGTTCTGCTCCCCCTCATCTCCCCAACTCCCTTGTTGGTAGGAAACCTCACGAGCAGTCTTTTTATGGAGATAACGACATCCAGAAGGTTCAAACCAGGTCTTTCGAGAATGGCGTTGTAGGCCAGTGGAACCCAGACGACTAGGAAGTTCATGAGAACCATGCTTTGGCACGGTAGCATCCCGGCTGTAACAGGAAGAGTAATTTTCCCCTCGACCCTCACAAAATCACCAGTAAAACCCATCAAGGTATGGTGACAGGCCGAAGGGAACTATGAGATAAGTTCATCCAAACAATTGCATCATAACTTAAAATATCCACAGAGCTCCACTGTCCACTAAGATTCTTTTTACAGGATGCTTTGCGATCGTCATGGATACGACGATGCTGTCATCACTCTTGTTAACCACCCCCTCTAGATCCCTTTTAGAAAAGGGAATTACAGAATCTAACCCCTCTTCACGCAGCCTTTTAGAGGTGTCGCTGCCCCCCAGGAAATCATGGCCACCGTCTTCTCTGTCGGAGCGTTGTCCACGCCGATCTGGGGTGCAGAAGGTGCCGACGGGCCCAGAGCAATGGGGTTCCCTCTTCGGACAAACTTACCCAGATGGCCCTGCTGAACGAGTTCCTCAATGGCTTTCTTCAGTAGGCGACATTCCTCCATATTATGGCCGTAGTCCCGATGATAGCGACAGTAAAGCTCTTTGCTATGGGGGACCCTAGGCCTCATGGGAGGCGGACGTCGAAGATAGGGCTCGCCTTCAATCTCCAACAGGATGTTGGATATTGGGGCGAAGAGTGGGGTGAAGTGCTCTTTGGAAACCAAAGCCCGGGGTTGGTTGTCTGGACGACGAGGCAGCTCAGACTTTCTTGGCCATACTCTTGCAGGCTCTGGATGGGCTGGCTTCTTGCTTGACCCTTTGTCAACCTCCCTTCTAGAGAAGTATGCTTCGTCAGTGCGAATATACTTCTGCGCCTGGCTCAGCAACTCGGTATAGGAGGTGGGAGGCTTCTTGTCAGGGAATAGGCAAAATGGGAGGAATGAAGTCCCCGCTTCAGGGCCAGAGTAGCCATGGAGTCCTCGAGATTGTAGACCTCGAGCGCAGCCTCCTTGAACCGAGCCACGAAGTCCTTCAAGGTTTCGCCGCTCCTCTGCTGGACGGCAAACAGCCTATCAGCCACCTGAGGAATCTTTCGGCACGCATCAAAGTGGGCCAAGAAAGATCACTCCAGCTGGTTGAAAGAGCTGATACTGTGTGGTGGTAAACGGGAATACCATGCACGTGCGGCCTTCCGAAGTGTAGCTGGGAAAGCAACGCAAAGGAGAGAGTCTGTTGCCCCCTGAACTTGCAGAGGACCTTGTAGCTTTTCAGGTGATCTAGGGGGTCTGTGGTGCCGTCATATGGGTCTAGCTGAGGCAAACGAAATCGGGTAGAACCGGCTCTTCCATGATACGGCGAGATAGTAGGGGGTGGTCGTAGTCCACCCTGTGGGGATTATAATTCTACGACTGAGCTCCTCCAGTCGTTGATGGTACTGGTCTAACCATCATTCGGCCCGGTGAGCAATCTTTTTGTTGGAATCTTCCTTTGAAGATTCAGAAGACGAATAGGGAGAGGATTGCCAGTGTAGGGAATACACTGTTCGGGTTCCTTCCCACTGCGCCACTTGGGAAGGCGGTCAGAGCAATGGGAAGGAGATCGTTGCCGTTTGGAGGTCTCTCAATGACCGGATCTTGGGGACGTGTGCTGGAAAGCCTCCAGAGGGGTCCTGCCACGATGAGACTAGCTAGCTCCATAACCCTCCATGCGGGATGGAGGGAGCTGAGGTGGCAATGGTGTGGTGGTTGAGCATTGTTCCTGTAGTCCCTGAACCACCACCATCAGGTCCTGAACCTGCTGGGTCAGGGCATCGAGCCGATCAGCCTGGCTAAACTATGGCTGTATGGGGGGCAGAGCAGGAAGGTCGGTCTCAAGCGGCTCAGCTCGCGGGGGATGCCCCCCAGCCTGGCTGGTAGAGGCATCTTGCGCACATGTGGTCACCATCTTCTTCCTTGCAAAGATTGAAAGGTTGCGGGTACGTTGAATAAACGTGCTGCAGTCGATGCCTGCGCCCCCTACCTGGCACGCCAATCTGTTGCTGCCAAATTACTTCTCAAGGCACCGGACGGAAAGAAGCTTTATGGGTCTTCGGAAGATGACAAGACTGCCTCTTTAGTCGGAAACCTACAACAAAAGTCCTAGATTGGTGGTTCCGGCGAGGACCCTCCGACGCTCAAGTTAGTGGCTTGGAGAATAGTGGTAGATATGAGATAGTAGAAGTCGAGTCCCCCTCCTCGTTGTGAGTCATAGTTTTTATATACCTGTTTGGAGGTCCTTCTTACCCTTCGTGGATAACCGTCGGATCATGTCTTCCGTCAAGATCGGCTCCGCAAATGATAGGTGGGCGCATAGCCTTTAAACGTGTGCCGTAAATATTGGCAACTACCCATAGTATATCGGTAACCGCCCGTGATCTCGACAGAAAGCGGGTTGGTGGGCTACGTGACAGTCTTAGGCGCTTTAAATCACTAGGCACAATATTTAAAATTGGTTCTACAACCGAAACTATGGGTTGAGAGCATGTAAAGCGAGATTCGAGGCCGAGGCCAAAGCAAGACTCGAGGCCGAGGCCGAGGCCGAGGCCAAAGACATGTCGAAGCCGAGGCGGAGCTCGAGGCTGAGGCCGAGGCGAGACTCGAGTCCGATGTTAAAGCTGAAACAAAGTCCGCAACCGAGGCCGAGGCCGAGGTGAAGTCCAAGGCCGAGGCCGGGACTAGCCATCAAATTATTATCTGGCTCTGAAAACCGTACAGACTGTTAACCCACCGCCTGACGGCGTGATCAGCCACATCAATAACAATTATTATATTTTATAAATTTAAAATAAATAAAATAAGTTATTTTAGAGGGGGTTGCATGTAATAGATTTAGAATTTTTTTAAAATTAACAATATCATAATATTAGATAAAGATAAAAAGTAAATGAATGATGGCTTCAATTAAGAGGATTAAGGTTAAGAGTTTTAAGAAATTATTATAACAATAAAAAGGTTAAATCCTTTATTGAAATTAGCATCATACCTTTTATCTTAATAAAAAATTTTCAAAAGAAAAAAAAATCACTGCAAGGGGAAAAAAATATTGCGACGCCCAAATGCGTCGCTAAACATGCTATTGCAACGCAATAGCGACGCAATGACGGCGTCGCTCAGATGTCCGTCGCAATCTCAATTTGTCGCAATTGCGTCGCTTCACAGCGACTCTCTGCGACGCAACAATGCGTCGCAATATTGCGACGCATCCAAATGCGTCGCTAAATTTAAAACTAATTTTTAATATTTAAATTATTATTAAATATTGCGATGCATTCAATTGCGTCGCAATATTGCGACGCATTTAGTTGCGTCGCAATATTTAATAATAATATTTTAGATATAATAGCGACGCAATTTGAGTCGCTAATGCATCGCTAATAAATTTTTTTTAAAATATTGCGACGCCAGGTCATTGCGTCGCAATATTTAATAATAATATTTTAGATATAATAGCGACGCAATTTGAGTCGCTAATGCGTCGCTAATTAAATTTTTTTAAAATTATTGCGATGCCAGGTCATTGCGTCGCAATATTTAATAATAATATTTTAAAAATATTAGCGATGCAATTTCAGTCGCTAATGCGTCGCTAATTAAATTTTTTAAAAAATAAAATATTAAAAATTAAAACGGTTAATACAATTTCGTTACATTTAAATATTGATCGAAACATTCTTCACTCATATTGATCCAAACAATAATCATTCAATTTCAAAAATAATTAATATATTAAAATTTTGAAGTTTTCATGTACAACATATAAAAAGAAAAAAAAAACATCAAGAATCTGAGCGATCACGTGGAGGCTGGAGACCCTGCGACAAGCGGCTAACCATATCCTGCAAATGATGCATCTGATCTCGCACGTCTGCAAGCTCCTGATCCCGGCCTCGCATACGCTGCTCGAACTCGTGCTCGACCTCCTGCCGAACCTGCCGAACCTCCTCCGCAATAGATCTCCGAATGTCGTCTAAACGCTCGGCAGGAATATCACCAGAAAATCGCGAGCTGGAGGCCTGATGGGAAAATATGCAGAAGCTCTAGTGCCCAGACCATAGACCCTGCGGTCTCGCGGCTGGGCACCAACAGCCTCCAAAAACACACGCCGACTCTCCTCTGCTGAGAGTTCGACGGGCGTCTCCCCATCAGTGGAGTCGACCTGCGATGCCTGGGAGCGAAGCTCCTCGACTCGTGTCTTTGAATTATAAAATCAACAATAAATGAGTTAATAAATTTCTCGAAATAAAATTTTAGAAATTAAACAGATACTACATAAAGCTAATTTCTTACCGCAACCTCCCGTGATCGCGTGTCGACCCAGGAACCGTCCCTCCTGGTGTGTGTCGCCCTGAATAGACGAAACTCACCAGGATCTCCGCCCTCCTGCTCAGACTATAACAATAAAAAAATTGATATTAATACAAATATTTATAAATAACTAAATTAGTAATTAAATTATTTATGTTTTCTTACCATACGCGTCTGTGCTCCTGAATCGAAATGGAGCCCGAAGTATGGCGGGAGAGACCCGTGCCAGGACCGCCCTTCTCGGATCGGCGGTTCGTGCTGGCTGATGCGGACCTCCTGCGCCAGCCATCGGACTGCCAGGCCTGCTGCCACTCGTGCCAAATACCCTCTGGCACATGCGCAGGATGCTGACCCGATGACCTCCAACGATGAAGCATGTCGGAGTATCGGCGTCCCGTAAGAGCCTCCCATGCTGCCCTAATGGCATCATGGCTGGCAGGGTCCCACGTAAACTTTTTCTGCATTAAAATAAACAGTTAGTTTCAGAATTTATTAAGATTAAGAAATTTTATATCAGTGATAAATTGTATTTAATAAGTTTACCTGAAACTCAGAAAAATAAAACTCCCTCGTGGCTGGAGATACGTGGCGCCAATCGTAGCCACTGGGATCTGCACGCCTCTGAAATACGGCGCTGATGTGGCTGGATACATGATGCTGCTCAATAAATCTGTTAAAAAAATGCATGTTTATAAGTAATTGACTTAAAAACATAAACATATATTTTTAATTAGTATATACTTACAGCCCATGAGCATCAAGTCGAAGTACGGTGCGGCCGATGGTGGAAGAACTCTCGGAGGTATGTGCCGATCGGCTGGATGGTAATACCAATGCAGGATCACCGCCGACTGCTGGAGAGATCGAAGGCTGTGCGATGTGTGGAGATCCGAACTCTCCATCTCCAAAGCTCATGTGATCTGATGCAGCAGGGCTACGTCCCTGCTCACTCCGTATGTCGTCGGTAGATCTACCTCTGCCCGTCATACTGAAAATACTAAAGATTCATGCAATTAAATTACGATTAATGATTGACTATGTAAAAATTTAACACTTATAAAATAAAGTTGAATTTAAAAAAACCTCTATGTTTAATCGGTGTCATTTGTTTCGTGAAATGTTGGTTCAACATCCGATGCCGTATCGGACTGCGATTCAGTTTCATTATCATCGGAAGGAAACCGAACATTTGCATCCGCAATTTCTTGGACATCACCATTTGGATCTCTAAGTGATGTTTCAGGAGCCCTTGTGTCGTCCTCAATTGCATGCATTTCCATCTCATCCTCTTGAAATGCAGGGCACTCGGCTGATTGACTTGATGAACTCTCCTCTAATAAGATTGTTGAACGTGGGACGATTTTAGAAACAGCCCACCAATCTCGCTTGTCGTTGCGCAAACTTGGATATCCGCAGTAAAACACTTGCTGAGCTTGGGATGCAAGGATGAATGGGTCATATTTCTGCAATCTTCGTCGATGGTTCACTTCAACCAAATTGTAGTCGTTATGAACCCTTTTGCCCACAGGAACTGTCGGATCGAACCAATCGCAACGAAACAATACGGTTCGTTTCATAGGCCAACCGGGATATTCAACTTCAACCACCTCTACTAACTTTCCGTAATAATCCTGCATATTTGCTCCAACACTTTCTCTTTAACACACACGCCCCAGTTCTGCGTGCCTCTTGAAGCTGCTAATCGTTCAATCTGAAATTTGTACCCATTAACAAAATAGCCAGTAGAGGTTGTTACGGTCTTCAATGGCCATTGCGATAGACATTTAATGAAAATATTATCGGTTGGGGACCATGGACCGTTTACCTATAAATTAATAAGCTATTCACAACCAATTCAAAAAATTAAAGCCATTATTGAAATTGATTGAGTGATACTACTCACAAATTCATAAAACCAGTAAGCGAACTCCGTTTCTAACTTCTGTCCAATTGCAACTTGACTGATGTCGGGATTCATCTGTCGTTGTCTATCACAATACATCCTTATGGGATGATAAGGATTAAAACTGATGTTAGCAATTAATATTGTGGTATATTGTAATTTAAATTAGAAGTTCCAATTAAGCATTGAAGTATACACTTACTCAATATATGGATCGACTTCTCTACAGTTCATTAGGATATAATAATGTGCTGCATTATACTCCATATCGCTAAGATTTCTTGACTTCTGCCCCCCAAATGAACGGCCGATACCTTTAAAAATTGATATTCTACCGTCATTAGGTTCTCCTTCGTCCACACATACGTCATCGTTACGACCAAGATTTTGGCTCCTCGTGTGGACGTGACCCTCAAAGTAATGCGAGGCAAAAGCTGAAACTTCTTCGACCAAGTGTGCATTGCATATAGAACCTTCAACCCTTGCCTTATTACGCACATTATTTTTTAACTTCTTAAGGTACCTATATGTAAAGTTGAGACAAAAAATTAACCAATTTTCTTGCAATGAAATAATATTTGAAATGTCAATATGTCTTAATGATGTATATATTTACCTCTCGAAAGGATACATCCAGCGATACTGCACGGGACCAGCTATGCTCGCTTCGTATGGCAAGTGAACCGGTAAATGCTCCATTGAGTCAAAAAAACTGGGAGGAAATATTCGCTCCAGCTTGCATAAAATAATTGAAATTTCCTCCTCAAGCCTTGCCATGGATGCAGAAGTAATGACTGTGGCAGACAACTCCTTGAAGAACAAGCTGAGCTCTGTCAATGCCTTCCAGACATGTTGCGGAAGCAACTCACGAAAAGCTATAGGCAATAACCGTTGCATGAAAACATGACAGTCGTGACTCTTCATGCCGAACAACTTGAGCTTATGCATGTCCACACACCTACCGATATTTGAGGCATAACCATCTGAAATTTTAACCCTCTAAGCCAGTTACATAAAACTTCTCGTGAATTTCTGTCAAGAGTGTAACAGGCTTTAGGATAGGTCCCGTCGGTACTCCTCCTCAAATCACCTCTTCTGCAATACTGATTAAGTTCTTCTCTTGACTTTGCAGTGTCTTTTGTTTTTCCCGGGATGTTTAGCACCGTGTTAAATATGTTATCAAAAAATTTTTTCTCGATATGCATAACATCCAAGTTGTGCCGGATGAGATTTGTGCTCCAATAAGGCAAATCCCAAAATATACTCCGCTTCTTCCAGTTATGTTCTTTACATATACGGCCATTTATTCTATCTGCATCTGGTTCCCAAGCATACCTCAACCCCAAATGCTCTATAGTATCAAATATATCCGTGCCGGACCTAACCGGTTCGGTGAATTTTGTGACTGCTTTGTTCTTCCGGAAGGCGATCAAGTTACGCCTGTAAGGATGATTTGGGGGCAAGAACTTCCTATGATTATCAAACCATGACTGCTTACCACTCTTCTGCAATGTAAATGCATCCGAATCATACATGCAATGAGGGCATACCAGACGTCCAGCAGTGCTCCAACCAGACAACATTGCATATGCCGGAAGTCACTTATTGTCCACATCAAAGCAACTCTCATGATGAAATTCTGTTTCATAGAAATGTCGTAGGCTACGACTCCTGTTTCCCACAACATTTTCAATTCGGCCACCAACGGTTGCAGAAAGACATCAATCTTTTCTTTGGATTTGATGGTCCTGAAACCAAAACTGTCAAAAACATTGCAGTATCTTTCATGCACTTCCATGGAGGAAGGTTATATACAATCAGTATCACAGGCCAACATGAATACTATTGCCCTGCTTGACCGAATGGTTGGAAGCCATCAGTACAAAGACCTAATCTCACATTCCTTATATCTTCAGCAAAATCAGGATGATTTTCATTGAAATGCTTCCAAGCTTTTGAATCTGATGGATGCCGCATTTCATCCTCTTTAGATTCATGTTCGGCATGCCATCTTATATCAGCAGCTATAGCCTCATATCTGTATAATCTCTGCAGGCGTGGAGTAAGAGGAAAGTAATGCATCCTCTTGTAAGGAACACTTTTCCTCCTACTTGTACTAGCTCCCCCTTTGCCATTTTTGTACCTCAATTGCCCACAAATCTTACACCATCTCAGCTCCGAGTCTTCACCCCAATATATCATACAATTGTTCAAGCAACAATCGATCTTATTAACCGGAAGCCCAAGCCCATGCAACAACTTCTTCGTTGAGTAAAAATTGTCTGCTACAACATTATCATTTGGCAAAATTTCCTTGATTAACCCAGCTATAGAATTAAACGCTTTTTCTGATAATCGATGTTCTGCCTTAATATTCAATAATCGAGCAGCCGTAGACAACTGGGAATGACCCTCACAACCAGGATACAATTCTTGATTTGCAGCACACAACATATCATAAAATTACTGTGCATCTGGATTTGGTTCTTCCATAAATGTATTCTGATTGAATTCATTACCCGATGCATTCATCACCATTTCTTCATATGTGTTTAGATTCACAAATGGTTCATCAATGGGAATTGACACTTGTTGGCTTGTAACAACTGCTGGAATTTCCTCTGGTTCACCATGACAGTACCAAACATCGTAATCAGGAACAAACCCCTTTTTACACAGATACACCTTAACAGTTTCGACATCTTTATAGGCTTTATTCTGACACCTGTGATAGTTGCATGGGCACCTAATCCTAGGCCCATCCATTCATTCAGGTTGGCTACATGCAAATGTGATAAATTCTTCAAATCCATTCAGAAAATCTGGATTAAGCAAGCCATCTTTTATTTTTGCATACATCCACGAGCGAGCCCCGCTCATTTTTGACCGACTTATACAATTTTTGGTAAACCATTAAAGGAAACCACATTATAAAACTATATTAGTATTACTAATATATAACTAAATTATTTCTTTTACACAACTAAGGTTAATAACAACTATTTAAATAATTTATAACTAAACCAATTTTTTTTAGACAACTAAGGTCCCTACCCTGCAAGGTCGGGCCACGGCTATGATCCTTGGCGTGCTAGCAAGGACCGAGGCACAGGTTCATGCCAGGCTAATGCTAGGGCTTGAGTTCGGGTTGGGCCGCAAGGCGGTCCGTTCAATCATGAGACTTCACAAGCATTCAAGTGTCCTAAATTAATTCCACCTTCACTCCATGTCTAAAAGGTAAGGCCCTATCCCATTCAAGAATATTTTTTTATGATATGTTATTCTGCTATTAATTATCATCGATCGATTACGTTGAAATTTCAGCAGCATTTCCCTATATGTTCTCTTAAATGTGTGGCATATATGCCACACTAGGAGAACGTATGAGCAAATACAGACCGTAATCTCAACCAACGATGATTAATAGCAGACTAACATATCGCAAAAAATATTCTCAAACTGTCCGCCAAGATAATTTGAGAATTTGCAAGACTAAGTCTTACAAATTCTCAAACGGGTCTAAAGGTTATAGTGCTGTGATTAATAATATGGAAATGCGAAGACAATCGAACTTATGCTTGTTATTCTTAACTTCTTGTCAATTATACATATATAGGAATAGTGTTCTATATATATAGTCACTAACTTCTTAAGATTATTATGGCGAATATAAATGTTTGTGAAGACTAAAATATAAATAATTGAAACTACTAATTTGTTGCTAAAAATTAAATAATAATACAACAAGACTTTCTATCTAGCATTACATAATTTAATGCATCATTCAATTTGAAGCAAAATGTAAATAATCAAGACATAACAATTGTAAATAACTACAAATGCACAAATATTATTGCATAAAAAGCTATAAAGAAATGAAAAGCTACGACTGTATTTTTGAAATTAGCTAATCTAAAGAGTTATGGTTAATGAGCTAAATTAGTTGACCTAAATAGCTAAGCTAATTCAGCTCGACCTATCTAAAGAGTTTTGATTGATGATCTAAAGAGATAAGGTTGATGGTCTAAAATCAGCTTACTTGAGAAGTTAAAACTGATAAGCTAAATTAATTGACCTAAATAGCTACGATTTATGAGTTTAATCAGTTGATTTAAAGAGTCATGATTGATGAGCTAAATCAGTCTATCCAAAGAGCTACGACTAATGACATAAATTAATTAATTTATAACTAATCTAATAAAAAAATTAGATTAGTAGTCACATTTTTTTTAAAAATTAAGTTACCCATGTTTTAAAAATATATTTATATTTTTTAATATTTGTCATCAAATTATTTAAAAATATTTTTAAAAATAATAAAATATGATAGAATTTAATTTTTTTGTGTTAATTTTTTTTTTCAAGAGTGTTAATTTTTTTTCAATTGAAGGGGCCGGGAGGTGGGGAAAACCCCCTAGCTGTTACTTTTTTAAAAAAAATTAAGTTGCCCATGTTTTAAAAATATATTTATATTTTTTAATATTTATCATCAAATTATTTAAAATATTTTTAATATTTGTCATCAAATTATTTAAAAATATTTTTAAAAATAATAAAATATAATAGAATCTAAATTTTTTGTGTTAATTTTTTTTTGTGAGTGTTAATTTTTTTTTTGAAGGGGTCGGGGGGGGGGAAAACCCCCCTAGCTGTTACTTTTTAAAAAAAAAATTAAGTTGCCCATGTTTTAAAAATATATTTATTTTCTTATATTTTCATCAAATTATTTGAAAATATTTTAAAAACAATAAAATATGATAGAATCTAATTTTTTTGTTAATTTTTTTATGAGTGTTAATTTTTTTTTAATTGAAGGGGCTGGGGTGGGGAAAAGCCCCCTAGCTGTCGTGGCCGGAGAAGATGAACGGAGGGGGGGAAAATCCCCCATAACTGTTTTTTTTCGGTGGCCTGGCCACCGTGACCAGGCCATGGCCGGCCACGGCAACGGCCGTGGCCGTAGAAGACGAATGGGGGGTGGGGAAAACCTCCTCCAAACTGTAAATTTTTTTGGTGGCCTGGCCACCGTTGCCTGGCCATGGCAGCGGCCGTGGCCGAAGAAGATGACCATGGCAGCGGTCGTGGCCGGAGATGACCGCCACAGGCCTGGCCGTGGCCAGAGAAGACGAAGGGGGGGTGGGGAAAACCCCCCCCCCCCCAACTGTTAATTTTTTTTGGTGGCCTGGCCACCGTGGCCAGGCCACGACAACGACCGTGGCCAGAGAAGACAGCCACAACAGCGGCCGTGGCCGAAGATGACGGCCACGGCCGTGGCCGTGGCCATAGAAGACGAAGGGGGGTGGGGAAAACCCCTGCCAAACTGTAATTTTTTTTTGGTGGCTTGGCCACCGTGGCCAGGCCACAGCCGGCCACGGCAGCGGTCATGGCCGGAGATGATGGCCACGGCCCTGGCCGTAGCCAGAGATGATGAAGGGGGGTGGGGAAACCCCCCCCCCCAAACTGCAAATTTTTTTTTGGTGGCCTGGCCACCGTTGCCGGAGAAGACGACCACGATCGTGGCCGTGGCCAGAACCAATTTTTTTTTTAAAAAAACAATTGAGGAGGAGGGGAGGCTTACCTCGGTCGAGAGGGGACGCCGCCGAGTGGGGGGGAGCTTCTGCCGGGGGTGAGGACGGGGGGAGCCGGAGGAGCGGACGGACAATGGCGGCTAGGTTAAGAAGAGGAAGAAGAAGAGAAGGGGGGCCGGCCCGACCAAGCGTTATATAGTGGTGATTAGTGACGCAATATATGCGTCGCTAATGACTCACTATTTTTTTAAAATTTATTATGGATTAGCGATGCAACAATGCATCGCTAATTCATCGCTAATTTGGCCTTTTTATTATTTTATGCAAAACTTAGCGACGCAACTAATTGCGTCGCTAATGAGTCACTAATTTGGCACCAATGTCCGACGAAAAAATAATTTTTATTTTCTAGGAAATTGCGTCGCTAATGCATCGCAATATTTTTTAAATATTTATAACTGATAAAAATTATATTTTTTAAAAATAATTACGATGCATATATTACGTTGCAATGTTTTTTTTAAAAAAATTTAATTACATTTATTTTTCTAAAAAACATTGCAACGTAATACATGCGTCGCAATATTAAAAATTATTTTCTCTGAAAAAATTATTTTTATTTTCTAGGAAACTGCGTTGCTAAAGCGTCGCAATATTTTTTTAATAATTATAAATGATAAAAATTATATTTTCTAAAAATAATTGAAATGCATATATTGCATCGTAATATTTTTTAAAATTTTTTATTACATTTATTTTTCTTAAAAATATTGCGACGCAATAAATGCGTCGCAATATTAAAAATTATTTTCTCTAGGAAAATTATTTTTATTTTCTAGGAAATTACGTTGCAAATGCATCGCAATATTTTTTAAATATTTATAAATGATTAAATTTATATTTTTTAAAATAATTGCGAAGCAAATATTGCTTCACAATATTTTTTTAAAATTTTTAATTACATTTATTTTTTAAAAAAACATTGCAATGCAATACATGCGTCGCAATATTAAAAATTATTTTCTCTCAAAAAATTATTTTTTTTCTAGAAAACTGCATCACTAATGCATCACAATATTTTTTAATAATTATAACTAATAAAAATTATATTTTTTAAAAATAATTGCGACGTATATATTTCATCGAAATGTTTTTTTAATTTTTTTATTACATTTATTTTTCTTAAAAACATTGCGACGCAATAAATGCATCGCAATATTAAAAATTATTTTATCTAGAAAAATTATTTTTATTTTTTAGGAAATTGCATCGACCGATCTCGGACCGTGGCGATCGGTCCTATCGGCGATGATCTGATGGTTGCGATCGATCCAAGCCGTGATCCCGGACCGTTGCATCGACCGATCCTGGACCGTTGCGGTCGGTCCGAGATCGCCAACGATCCGATGGTTGTGATCGATCCAAGCCCTGATCCCGATCGGTCACGACCGATCTCGGACCGCGGCGATCGGTCTGATCGATAATGATCCAACGGTTGCGATCGATCCAAGCCCTGATCCCGATCGGCCACGACCGATCTCAGACGATGGCAATTGATCTGATCGCCGACGATCCGATGGTTGCGATCGATATCCAAGCCCTGATCCGTCCCGATCGGCCACGACCGATCTCGGACCATTGCGATCGGTCCGATCGGCGACGAACTGACGGTTTCGATCGATATCCAAGCCCTGATCCATCCTGATCGGCCACGACCGATCTCGGACCATTGCGATCGTTCCGAACGGCGACGATCCGACGGTTGCGATCGATCGAAACCATGATCGATCCCGGTCGGTGACGACCGATCTCGGACCGTTGCGATCGATCCAAGCCGTGATCCCGATCATCCCCGACTGATCTTGAACCATGGCGATCGGACCGATCGGCGACGATCCGATGGTTGCGATCAATCCAAGCCGTTATCCCGGACCGTTGCGTCGACCGATCCCGGACAGTTGCGATCGGTCCGAGATTGCCGACGATCCGACAGTTGCGATCGATCTAAGCACTGATCACGATCGGCCAAGACCGATCTCGGACCGTGGCGATTGATCCGATCGGCGATAATCCGACGGTTGCGATCGATCCAAGCCATGATCCCGGACCGTTGCATCGACCAATCCCGGACCGTTGCGATCGATCCAATCGGTGATGATCCGACGGTTGCGATCGATCCAAGCCCTGATCCCGATCGGCCATGACCGATCTCGAACCGTGGCGATCGATCGATCGCCGACGATCCGACGGTTACGATCGATCCAAGATGTGATCCCGATCAGCTACGACCGATCTCGGACCGTGGCAATTGGTCCGATCGGCGATGATCCGATGGTTGCGATCGATCCAAGCTGTGATCCTGGACCGTTGCATCAATCGATCCTGGACCGTTGCGATTGGTCCGATATCGCCGACGATCCGATGGTTGCGATCAATCCAAGCCCTGATCCCGATCGGCCACGATCGATCTCGGACCGTTGCGATCGGTCCGATCGCCGACGATCCAATGGTTGCGATCGATCCAAGCCCTGATCGATCCCGGTCGGCGATGAACGATCTCGGACCGTTGTGATCGATCAGATCGGCGATGATCCGACGGTTGTGATCGATCCAAGACGTGATCCCGATCGGCCACGGCCGATCCCGACCGTTGCAATCGGTCCGAGATCGCCGATGATCCGACGGTTGTGATCGATCCAAGCCCTGATCCCGATCGGCCACGACCGATCTCGGACAGCGGCAATCGGTCCGATCGGCGATGATCCGACAGTTGCGATCGATCCAAGCCCTGATCCCGATCGGCCACGACCGATCTCGGACTGTGGCGATTGGTCCTATCGCCGACGATCCGGCGGTTGCGATCGATATCCAAGCCCTGATCCATCCCGATCGGCCATGACCGATCTCGGACCATTGCGATCGGTACGATCGGCGACGAACTGACTGTTGCGATCGATATCCAAGCCCTGATCCATCCCGATCTTCCACGACCGATCTCAGACCATTGCGATCGGTCCGATCGGCGACGATCCGATGGTTGCGATCGATCGAAGCCATGATCAATCCCGGTCGGTGACGACCGATCTTGGACCGCCGCGATCGATCCGATCGGCGACGACCCGACGGTTGAGATCGATCGAAGCCATGATCGATCCCGGTCGGCGATGACCGATCTCGGACCGTTGCGATCGATCCAAGCCGTGATCCCGATCGTCCACGACCGATCTCGGACCGTGGCGATCGGACCGATCGGCGACGATCCGACGGTTGCGATCGATCCAAGCCGCGATCCCGGACCGTTGCGTCAACCGATCCCGGACCATTGCGATCGGTCCGAGATTGCCGATGATCTGATAGTTGCGATCGATCTAAGCCCTGATCCCGATCGGCCACGACCGATCTCGGACCGTGGCGATCAGTCCGATCGGCGATGATCCGACGGTTGCGATCGATCCAAGCCGTGATCCCGGACCGTTGCGATCGATCCGATCGCGACGATCCGATGGTTGCGATCGATCCAAGCCTTGATCCCGATCGGCCATGACCGATCTCGGACCGTGGCGATCGGTCCGATCGCCGACGATCCGACGGTTGCGATCAATCCATGTTGTGATCCCGATTGGCCACGACCGATCTCGGATCATGGCGATCAGTCCGATCGGCGACGATCCGACAGTTGCGATCGATCCAAGCCGTGATCTCGGACCGTTGCATCGATCGATCCCGAACCGTTGCGATCAGTCCGAGATCGCCGATGATCCGTCGGTTGCTATCAATGCAAGCCCTGATCCCGATCGGCCACGACAGATCTCGGACCGTTGCGATCGGTCCGATCGCCGACGATCCGATGGTTGCGATTGATCCAAGCCTGATCGATCTCGGTCGGCGATGAGCGATCTCAGACCGTTGCGATCGATCCGAACGGCGACGATCCGACGGTTGCGATCGATCCAAGCCGTGATCCCGATCGGTCACGACCGATCCCAGACCGTTGCGATCGGTCCGAGATCGCCGACAACCGATGGTTGTGATCGATCCAAGCCCTGATCCCAATTGGCCACGACCGATCTCGGACCGCGGCGATCGGTCCGATCGGCGACGATCCGACGGTTGCGATAGATCCAAGCCCTGATCCCGATCGGCCATGACCGATCTCGGACCGTGGCGATTGGTTCGATTGCCGACGATCCGACCGTTGCGATCGATATCCAAGCCCTGATCCATCCAGATCGGCCACGACCAATCTCGGACCGTTGCGATCGGTCCGATCGGCGATGAACTGATGGTTGCGATCGATATCCAAGCCCTGATCCATCTCGATCGGCCACGACCGATCTTGGACCATTGCGATCGGTCCGATCGGCGACGATCCGACGGTTGCGATCGATTGAAGCCATGATGATCCCGGTCAGCGACGACCGATCTCGGACCGTCGCGAACGATCCGATCGGCGATGACCCGACGGTTGAGGTCGATCGAAGCCATGATCGATCTGGTCGGCGATGATTGATCTCAGACCGTTGCGATCGATCCAAGCCGTGATCCCGA
>UESW01003996.1:816082-829307 GCA_900491605.1 Calamus simplicifolius | reverse complement strand
GATGATCCGATGGTTGCGATCGATCGAAGCCATGATCGATCCCGGTCAGCGACGACCGATCTCGGACCGTCGCGACGATCCGATCGGCGATGACCGACGGTTGAGGTCGATCGAAGCCATGATCGATCCTGGTCGGCGATGATTGATCTCAGACCGTTGCGATCGATCCAAGCCGTGATCCCGATTGTCCACGACCGATCTCGGACCGTGGCGATCAGACCGATCGGTGACGATCCGACGGTTGCGATCGATCCAAGCCCTGATCGATCCCGGTCAGTGATGAACGATCTCGGATAGTCGCGATCGATCTGATCGGCGATGATCCGATGGTTGCGATCGATCCAAGCCGTGATCCCGATCGGCCATGACAATCCTGGACCGTTGCGATCGGTCCGAGATTGTCGACGATCCGATGGTTGTGATCGATCCAAGCCCTGATCCCGATCAGCCATGACCGATCTCGAACCGCGGCGATCAGTTCGATCGGCGACGACCGACGGTTGCGATCGATCCAAGCCCTGATCCCGATCGGCCACGATCGATCTCGGATCGTGGCGATCTGTCCGATCACCACGATCCGACGATTGCGATCGATATCCAAGCCCTGATCCATCCCGATCGGCCACGACCGATCTCGGACCGTTGCGATCGATCCGATCGGTGACGATCTGACGGTTGCGATCGATCAAAGCCATGATCGATCCCGATCGGCAACGACCGATCTCGGGCCATCGCGATCGATCCGATCGGCGATGACCCGATGGTTGAGATCGATCGAAGCCATGATCGATCCCGATCGGCGACAACCGATCTCGGACCGTCGCGATCGATCCGTTCGGCGTCACAATATTTTTATTTCATAATTCTTTTTAATATTTTTATAAAATTTATTTTTTAAAAAAGCATGCGATGCAATACTTGCGTCGCTAAATAAAAAATTTTTATTAATTTTACTATTTATTGCATCGCTATTTAACATAATTAATTTTTTTAAAAACATTACGACGCACAGGGTTACGTCGCAATTTTTTAATTTAATAATTATTATATAAAAATTAATTTTATTTAAATAATTGCAACACAATTAATGCATCACTAAATAAAATAATTTTTCTGAATTTCTGGTTTATTGCATCGCTAATGCGTCGTTATTTAACATAATTAATTTTTTTAAAACATTGCAATGTATAGGTTTGCGTCATAATTTTTTATTTCATAATTATATTTTATAAAAATTAATTTATTTAAATAATTGCGACGTAGTTATTGCGTCACAAATTAAAATAATTATTCTAATTTTTTGATTTATTGCATCGCTAATGGGTCGCTATTTAACATATTTAATTTTTTTAAAAACATTGCGACGCACTGAGTTGCATCGCAATATTTTTTTCTCATATTTATATTTTATAAAATTAATTTTATTTAAATTATTTGCAATGCAATGGTGCGTCGCTAAATTAAAAATATTTTTCTAATTTTCTGATTTATTGCATCGCTAATGCGTCGCTATTTAACATAATAATTTTTTTAAAAACATTGCGATGCACTGAGTTGCATCGCAATATTTTTTCTCATATTTTTATTTATAAAAAATTAATTTAAAAATATTGCGATGATTATTTATGTCGCTAAATAAAAAAATTAATTTTTTTTTAATTTTCTGGTTTATTGAGTCACTAATGCGTCGCTAATTGCGTCGCAATATTTTGTTGTCACGGAGGCGTCGCAAAGTGGTCGCAATTTAGCAATGCATCATTGCGTCGCTAAATTTGCGTCGCTATTTTAGTATTTTCTTATAGTGAATTAAGCAACCCTCCAACCTTTTATCTTCTCGCTTGACCTCCTAAGATGAATAAAAATGCACCTACTATACATGTATAATACTGTAATTTGATGTAATTTAATTTCATCTAATTGTACTTATGTCTTAAATGAGATTAGAGTAGAGTTTGGAATTTAGAAAAGTGTTATTTATCTTTTCTTATAATAATTCTTTTTTTAAAAAAAACTCTCAACGTGGTAGGCCACACGCCCCTAATTATAAATGATTTGCCTATGTTAGATGGTGACAGAAGGGCTTGGAATGAGGCAACGAATTAATTACTGAATTTGATAACTTATAATTCTAAAATAAAATAATATTATATGCAATAATTTTATATAAAATAATCAGGCCGTGATCAAAGAAACACAACATAAAGAAATACCTTAAAGCCTCCAAGAGAAAATGCAACCACGGTGCTCGTCTGGTTCCTGCTTTAAGATTTGTGCTCGTGGCACTTTCGGCTTGATCTCCGGCGATCTCGGATGATCCTGGTGCTCTTCTTCCCTCTGGTTTCTCTAAGATTGTCTCCGTCTGCTTCTATGGCGACGGATCAAACTCAGGCTGCTCCTAAAGCATGGAATAGGGACAAGCTTCGGGGTTGAATGGGTTTCCTCTTCCCCGTCACTGGCGAAGGTTGCAGAACTTGAGGGATGCTTCCCAGACGTCGTCCAAATTCCTTCCGCGCTGCTGGAATCGTCTGGTGCCTGCTGGAAGGAGAGAGCCATCATAGCTCGGACATTCCACCGTTGGATTCCACCGGAAGCCTTCATCCGGGAATTCAGGCGCGCGGGCATCTCCGGTAAAATCCATCCAGTATGTCTTGCTCACCGCTGCTTTATATTTCGGTTTGAGCACTCTGGTGCCAAGGATTTGGTGTTAGCTCACCCGTGGGTTGTCAATGGGGAGCCTGTAAGCTATGGAGAATTGGCGCCCTGAGTTTATCCGGCTAGCGACTCGTCTCCTCAGCCCTCCTGAAAGGATCCCAAGCGAAGACCATGGCCTACACGGCCATGACGGGGAGGATAAGTTGCGAGATGCGGCCCCAGTGATAGGCTGCAGCGCCACCGTGTAGGGCGGCGGACGGCGGCGAGATCAAGTGCATTATGGAGATATCTTCAGAGATTGATTTCCTTGTGGGGAGTGATTGAATAAATCATATCTTCTAGATTTAGGATGTTTCTCCTAAACTCTAAAAGGTGATTGAATAAATCATATCTTCTAGATTTAGGATGTTTCTCCTAAACTCTAGAAGGTGATTGAATAAATCATATCTTCTAGATTTAGGATGTTTCTCCTAAACTCTAGAAGATTAGTTTCCCTTTCAGTTAAGTTGTTTTAGGCATGTATCGTCAAATCTCCTTGATTCTAGGAATTGTTTCAAATTGTTTCCTTAGAATCTTGAAGATTTGATCTAGATTTGATTTGATTGGGAAGATTAGTTTCCTTTTCAGTTAAGTTGTTTTAGGCATGTATTGTCAAATCTCCTTGATTCTAGGAATTGTTTCGAATTGTTTCCTTAGAATCTTGAAGATTTGATTTGATTGGGTGGTAGGATTTTGTAAGCTCCTGAGGATGCCTATATAAGCACTCCTCTGTAGCAATAGGGGAGGGGAGTTATATTGTGTAAGCTTAGAGAGCTTATGAATGTTGGCTAGGCATAGGCACGTTTATGCCAGTAAACTTGGGGGCTGATAACCTCTTAAGTTTGGGCGTGCTTGGGCTAATAACCCTTGTACGAGTGTTCTTGTGATATGGTGGTTCGAAGGACTAATAATCCTGAGACCACGTTCTTCGTAATAACAGTGAGGCATTCTTCATTTCTTGTGTGTTAGATCCTAATTACCATGCTCGTGTGTTACTGGAAACGGTTCGGAAGGATCAATTGTGGTGTTGGAGCGGATCGCGCAGAGGAGTTGGTGAATGTTTTGGAGTCCTTGACCGGGGACCCTAACAAATTGGTGTTTTCATTGAGATGAATTGCTTGAAGATCTCTACGCTTCAAACGGGGTAATCACGAGCAAACCTTACTTTGATTCTCTTTGTTGAGATTGTTATAGTTAGAAGTTGTTTGTTCTTGTTGGAGTTATTATTTGAGGTGGGGGTTCGATCTTCTTCTGGAGAGAACCCAGGTCAGAAGTTGTCCGTGCGAAGTTCTTCGTGGGAGGGGGTTCGATCTTCATTTTGGAGAGAACCCAAGGTTGGACTTGTTGTTGCAGCCCATATTCCAATGGAGGCCGGATCAAGTACTTTTCCATCCAACCGAGACCGCTTTGAAGCTTTGGAATCATCCACTCTTTGGATGAAGGAGTAGATGGCGGAGACTACCACCAACATGACTCACATGCAAGGAGCCATCACTTCCGTCACTAATGCTACGGAGGAGAACATGAAGGCGGTGGAAGGCATGAGACGAGACTTGCAAGCAATATTGGCAAAACTTGAAGGAGGAGCGAATGGGGCCAACCACGGACAAACCCCAAGGGTGGAAGAGAGCAACTCGTTGATGGGAGGGAAACTCACATTTCTAAGTCCACAAGGGGAGAGCCTAGACCAAGGCAATCTCTTAGATTGGGCAGGCATGTGGAGAATGAGCACGAGGTAGTGGAAAGGTGGCTGCGAGAGGAGGAGTCTGACCGTGATGTTGATAACCATGCAAGGACGGAGGAAAGACTCGGTGGGAGTCGGTATGGGGAAGAAATGCCCTATGGCCGGATCCATAAGATGCTAGAAGACATTAGAGACCGAGAAGAGACCACCACTATCATGATGAAGATGAAGGAAATCGGTTTAACCACCGAGGACCTAGAAGGCCACATTACCGTGGAGGTGACTATGAAGATGATGATGGAAATCGGTTTAACAACCGAGGACCAAGGAGACCAAAAATTGACTTCCCTAAGTTCAATGATGGTGACCCTCATGAGTGGCTCGATAAGGCGGACCACTATTTTCATATATATGAAGTACCAAGGACAGAGAGAGTGGCCACAGCATGTTTCTTCCTTGATGGGAAGGCAAGCAAATGGTGGAGATGGATACGGGCCCAATATGAGAAGGAAGGAAGAAGGCTCGGGTGGACGACATTCGAGAGGGAGCTGCTTATGCAATTTGGGCCTTCGCCCATTATCAACCATCATGGCCAGCTAGTTAAGCTCAAGCAAGATGGCAAGGTGCATGCGTATGTGGAGAATTTCGATAACTCCAAACCTTGGTGAGGGGTTGGTCTGAGGAGGCACTTATCGGCACTTTTGTGGATGGTCTAAAACCATGGATTGCCAAGGAGCTCAAGTTGAAGCAGCCCACTAGGCTGCAAGAAGCAATGAGGATGGCTGAAATCCTTGAAGAAAGTCATCACTTCGAGAAAAGACACGTCAAGGACCAAGTGGCTAACAAGGTTTATAAACCCTTGTATTCCAGGGGTCTTGGAAAGGAAAGGAGGGGACTACGGGAGATTCAAGGAGCAAAGGGAAGGAAGTCAAGACGCTTAGTCGTGAGGAGCTTGATGAGTACATAAAGAAGGGCTTATGCTTCAAATGTGGTGAAAAGTGGAGCCGTGATCACCAATGCAAGAAAGCCAAGGTCATGTGTATGACCGGGATAGAGGAGGAGCAATTGGGGGAGACAAGTGAGGAAGAGCACGGGCATGAGGAGTCCTCTAGCGATGAGGAAAGTGAGGAAGCCGAGTTGAGCCTTAATGCCATGTCCGGCGTACAAAAGCCCTCAACCATGCGACTTATGGCTTGGGTTGGCAAGCATGCAATGACATTATTGGTGGATAGTGGGTCTACCCACAACTTCATCAATTTCCGCATCCTTTCTAAGGTGGGATTGCATGGGGAAGAAGTAGAGCCATTCGATATGAAGGTGGCAAACGGGGAAAAGCAAGGTGCGAGATGGTAGTGCGAACCGTGAAGATGAATGTCCAAGGTGTCCGTATAGCAGCTGATCTTCACGTACTTTCATTGGTGGGGCTAGATGTTGTCTTGGGCAATGCATGGCTAAGAGGCATTGGCAAGGTCGTCACCGACTATGAGAAGATGACTATGGAGTTCAAGCTTGGAGGGAAGAGAGGACGTGGACAGCTCTAGCATCAAAAGAGCCAAGGCCTTGCGAGGCCAATGTGTTTGAAAAACTATGCAAGGGTGGGGCTCATTGCTTCGCCATAGTGATGGGCCAAAACCGAGGAGATGAAGGGCAAGAAGAGAAGTATAGTGATGGAAATAAGGAGCTGCCCCAAGGTGTGAAGACGGTTTTAGAAAGACACAAGGAAGTATTGGAGGTACCTACTTCATTACCACCAAGTAGGGAATTTGATCATCGCATTGTGCTGAAAGATGCGAGCAAACCGGTGAATGTGCCACCATACCGGTATGCTCACTTTCAAAAGGGTGAGATCGAAAAACAAGTGGAGGAGATGTTGGCTAGTGGCTTGATTCGACCAAGCACTAGTCCCTTTTCATCACCGGTGTTGCTTGTGAGGAAGAAGGATGGAAGTTGGCGTTTTTGCACCGACTACCGAGCATTGAATGAGGCAACAGTGAGGGATAGATTTCCCATACCAACAGTGGACGAGATGCTTGATGAGTTGCATGGGGCTCATGTGTTCACCAAGCTGGATTTAAGGGCCAGATACCATCAAATCCGGATGAAAGAGGAAGATACCCACAAGATGGTATTTAGGACTCATTTCGGCCACTATGAGTACCTAGTGATGCCTTTTGGGCTGTGCAATGCCCCCTCAACTTTCCAAGCGGCTATGAATGCCATATTTAAGCCATTCTTGAGGAAGTTTGTATTAGTATTCTTCGATGGCATCTTGGTGTACTCGAAGAATGTGGAGGAACACTTGGAGCAATTGGAGCGAGTATTGATGATCTTGAAGGAGCACCACTTCTTCATCAAGGCTTCCAAATGCTCCTTTATGCAAGAAGAGCTGGAGTACCTTGGCCACATCATATCGGGCCAAGGAGTAAAAGTGGACCAGCGGAAGGTGGAAGCTATGGTGGATTGGCCCTTACTCAAGGATGTGTCGGCTCTACGAGGATTCCTTGGTTTGACGGGCTACTATCGAAGGTTCGTGCAAGGCTATGGATTGATAGCCAAGCCACTTACCTCCATGCTAAAAAAGGAGGGCTTCGAGTGGACCGAAGATGGAAGGAGAGCTTTTGAGAACTTGAAGAGAGCCATGACCAAGACACCCCCGTCTTGGCCTTGCCCGACTTCAAGAAACCATTTGAAGTATATACTGATGCAAATGGAGAAGGGATTGGGGCGGTACTAGCTCAAGAAAGGAGGCACATAGCTTATATCTCCAAGGCCTTAGGGCCAATGAAGAAAGCATGGAGCACTTATGCAAGAGAAATGTTGGCGGTTGTGCATGCGGTGAAGGTGTGGAGACCTTACCTCTTGGGAAGAAAGTTTACTATAGTGACTGATCAACAAGCATTAAGACACTTGCTAGAACAAAAGATCGTGACGCCAGAGCAACAGAAGTTTCTTGTGAATCTTCTGGGATTCGAGTATGACATTATATATCAGCCCGGCAAGGAGAATAAGGTGGCTGATGCGTTATCAAGGAAGGAGGGAAGTCCAATGATGTGGACTTTGTATGAAGATGAGGCTGAACATATGGCCTTGAGTGGAGCTGAATGGAGGATATGGGACAAGCTTAGAGAGGCCATGGAGTTGGATGCAAGGTCTCAAGAGATCATAGAGAAGCTTGAGAGTCCATGTAATGGGGTGACCAGATTCAAATGGCGTGATGGGCTTATCTACTACAAGTCCTATGTCTATGTGCCCGACGTACCAAACCTGAGGAAGGAGATTCTCACTCACTTCCACCATAGCAAAGAAGGTGGTCATTCGGGATGGCTTAGGACCTATATAAGGATCAAGCATTTCTTCTATTGGGAGGGCCTAAAGAGAAGTGTGAAGAAGTGGGTGGCGGAATGTGACGTGTCAAAAGGTCAAACATGATACGAAGGCCCCTACAGGTCTCTTGCAGCCCTTACCCATACCGGAAGCTATATGGGAAGACTTGTCCATGGATTTTGTGGAGGGCTTGCCCGCAAGTCAAGGGTACGAAGTGATTTTGGTGGTCGTCGATCGCTTAAGTAAGTATGCTCACTTCATACCCCTTAAGCATCCATTTACAATGAAGAGTGTGGCTAAGGCCTTTGTGGACAACGTGGTAAAGCTCCATGGTTTCCCTAGAACCATTGTTACAGACCGGGATCGGGTGTTCATGAGCTCCTTTTGGAAGGAAGTGTTTGCACTGCAAGGGAGCAAAATGAAGACAAGTTCTTCATACCATCCGCAGACCGATGGCCAAACAGAGGTGGTCAACCGTACATTGGAACAATACTTGAGATGCTATTGCCATGATGAGCAAGCAAGGTGGATGGACTACATGTCATGGGCGGAATATTGGTATAATACAACATACCACTCTTCCATCACACTTAGCCCATTTAAAGTGGTGTATGGAAGGAAGCCTCCTACCTTGGTGGCTTATGAGAGGGGTACGGCTAAGAATGTGGAAGTGGAGGAAGCCTTGATAACTAGAGACGAGATACTAGCTAAGGCAAAGAGGGAGCTTAAGAAGGCCCAATCGAGCATGAAGAAATATTATGATAAAAGGAGAAGGCTAGAAGGGTTTGAGCCCGGGGACTTTGTGTACTTGAAGCTTCAACCCTATGGCCAAAAGACAATGAAGAGAAAGGCAAGCTACAAGCTAGAGAAAAGGTACTATGGACCATTTAAAGTGGCTACCCATGTCGGAGAAGTTGCGTATCGGCTGGAATTACCACCAACCTCAAAACTTCATCTAGTGTTTCATGTGTCTCTCCTCAAGAGACGAGTTGGGGATCCTAGCTTGATTGTAGAGGAATTGCCTTCCTTCAATGAGGAAGGTAGAATGCTACTACAGCCCACAACGATTCTTGAATATAAAATGGTGCCACGTGGGAGGATTAGAAGGAAGATCTGGAGAGTATTGATGCAATGGAGAGGGCTACCTAGAGAGAAGCAACCTGGAGGATTATGATGACATAGCCTTAAGGTTCCCATAATTTACCCTTGAGGATAAGGGTACACTTAATGGAAGGGGGAATGAAAGGATCCCAAGCGAAGACCATGGCCTACACGGCCACGATGGGGAGGATAAGTTGCGAGATGCGGCCCCAGTGACAAGCGGCAGCGCCACCGTGTAGGGCGGCGGACGGCGGCGAGATCAAGTGCATTATGGAGATATCTTCAGAGATTGATTTCCTTATGGGGAGTGATTGAATAAATCATATCTTCTAGATTTAGGATGTTTCTCCTAAACTCTAGAAGATTAGTTTCCCTTTCAGTTAAGTGTTTTAGGTATGTATCGTCAAATCTCCTTGATTCTAGGAATTGTTTCGAATTGTTTCTTAGAATCTTGAAGATTTGATCTAGATTTGATTTGATTGGGTTGGTAGGATTTTGTAGCTCCTGAGGATGCCTATATAAGCACTCCTCATGAGCAATAGGGGAGGGGAGTTATATTGTGTAAGCTTAGAGAGCTTATGAATGTTGGCCAGCATAAGCACGTTTATGTAAGTAAACTTAGGGGCTGATAACCTCTTAAGTTTGGGCGTGCTTGGGCTAATAACCCTTGTACGAGTGTTCTTGTGATATGGTGGTTCGAAGGACTAATAATCCTGAGACCGCGTTCTTCGTAATAACAGTGAGGCATTCTTCATTTCTTGTGTGTTAGATCCTAATTACCATGCTCGTGTGTTACTGGAAACGGTTCGGGAGGATCAATTGTGGTGTTGGAGCGGATCACGCGGAGGAGTTGGTGAATGTTTTGGAGTCCTTGACCGGGGACCCTAACACCTCCTCTGGGTGCGCCTGCCTGCTTTGCCTTTGGAGTTCTAGAATGAAGCCGTGCTTGAAGCTATTCTGACGCTGACAGGCCAGTTCGTATTCTCAGATCCAACCACTCAGTCTTTGTCCAGGGGTGCGTTTGCCAGAGCCTGCCTCAGAGTGGATCTCCGGCAGCCACTCCGGCCTGGTGTGAGAGTTCAGGGATCGGCCTCTCCCTTCTGGCAGCAATTCCAGTATGAACACATGGTTGGAATCTGCCCCTGCTGCGGTTCTCTTTATCTCTCTGGCCCTGTTCTATGTCATCTGTGTCTATGGATGCTGAGCAGGCTTCGACGAGACACTTGTTTGGCCCCTGGATGTCAGCTTCTCATCGACGGAAATCCCCCGCTTCAGCGAGGAAGGAAGCTGCGCAAGCTTCTGGGTCACCCCCTGCAGTCCCGGATCCCCCTTCGTCTATAGCAGTAAGGATTGGGTCTTCGGCTAACTGGTGGACTTCTCCTGGTAAACTGGCTCGCCGGCGTTCCCTCAAGGCTGATAAGATCCGTGCTAGTGTTACAGTGGCCCCTGGACAGCCTCGGGTGGCTTGGTTTCGGATGTTAGGCCGACTGTGGGTGACTCTGATTCTGTTGGCTTGCCGGCTGGGAGCATCCGTGCCGGTCTGGCAGCTACAGGGAAGCTGAAGTTCAGATATCTGCAGCCTCTCATGAGGTGATCCCTGAACCTCAGATTATAAAATTAAAGAATCCTTTTGCCCTCCTAGATATGGGCAATGTGGATTGTGGGCCAGTGGCCAGGTTGGATGCTAACCCGGGTCCTTCCAAACGGGCTAGGCCGGAGGAATCCCTTCATATGAGATCTATTTCTAAAATGGACATCGGAAAGGGAAGGGTAGCTCTTCTAAGTCCAAGGACATGAAGACAATGCTATCCACATCTGATCCTCTGATCCCTGGCAAGGATCCTACCAATTTGGTTGGCAGGCCCGACAAGGCCTCTTATAGTCAGGTCACTGATTGTGGCATGAACTTGGTTCAGTCATCTAAGGGTGAGATCCATCGCCATGATTTGATCCTAGCCAGCCTCAAGTCAGCTATTATGGATCAGTCTATGGAATCAGCTCTCCCTGCGGTGGAATCTCGGTCTTCAGATTCTGTTTCTGAGGCAGGTTCCCAGGGGGTCGACAATCTCTAGATGAATTGCACTACCCAATCGGTAGTGAATGGTTTTATGTCTATTGGGCATTCTTCTGACCAGGCTATGGTTGATGATCAGGGTGGGTCCCACCCTCCCCCACTATCAAATGAAAATCCTAATTTGGAATGTTAGAGGAGCTCGAAAATATTCTTTTCGATCCTCCTTTGGTAGACAGATGCAGATACACAATTGTGATATATGTATTCTTTTGGAGACCCGATTATCGGGGATAGTCTGGTCTGGTTTCGGAGACAGGCTTCCAGAACGTGGTCCTCTTATGCTGTGGAGTCTAGTGGCCTATCTGGTGGGATGGAGGCTTTCTGGAGGCACTCTTCGATTACGGTGATGGCTTTTCACCAGTGTAATCAGCAGATTGCTCTTCTTGTTACTGAGGGCTCTTCCAACCCCTGGCTTTTATTGGGAGTTTATGCTAGTACTGATTTCAGGGATCGGCGAGCTCTATGGGCTGAGAGTCTCTCTCTTCTTGATCAGGCATTCCTGCTATCATGGCTAGGGACTTTAATTGCATTACTGCTGCTAATGAAAAGCGTGGCGATAGGCGGGTTACGGAGTAACCTGCTATATCGGAGTTTAGATCCTTCATCTCCTCAGCTAGTCTGCTAGACCTCGGTTTCTCCGGATCCCAATTTACCTGGTGTAATAATCTCCAGGGGTCGGCTAGAGTCTGGGTAAGACTGGATAGAGCCTTGGCCACTGCTCAATGGACTCAGATGTTCCCCTCTGCCAATGTCACTCACCTGCCTCGCATTGCCTCTGATCACTATCCGATCTTGATCTCCACTGTCAATGATTCTCTGAGGCAGTATCAATTTAGATTTGAGCAGTTCTGGACGTCCTACCCCTCAGCTCGGTCTATTATTGGCCATGTTTGGCATTTACCGATGCGTGGTAATGCGACAGATCGTCTCTCTAGGTGGCTTGAGTTGGTTAGACGTCGCCTAATGAGATGGAATAGAGTTGAGGTTGGGAACCTTGTGAGAAACATCGAGTAGGTGGAAGCTGACATTGCTGTCTTTCAGGATAGGGAGGATCAGGATGGCTGTCTCCCTGATCCTGACCTCTTCACTCTTCGATCCAAGCTTGCTCTTCATCACTCTCTACTACTGCAGCAGGAGTCCTACTGGAGGCAGCGATCTAGAGTTCAGTGGCTTCGGGAGGGGTATCGCAATACCAGATTCTTTCATCAGGCTATCCTGAAGAGAAGGGCAGCTAACAGGATTCGGTGTTTGGTTGATGAGGAGGGGAATTCTCTGGAGGATGCTGTTAGTATCCGGGATTAGTTGCTTCAGTTCTTTCAATCTAGATGGACGGAGACTTTAGGTATGGGAGCTCCTGTCTTCCCGGTTCCTTCAGCAGTAAAGGTCTCTGATCTCTAGAACAACCTGCTGACCAGGCCCATCAGTGCTGATGAGATTTGCATGGCCTTATGGGATCTTGGGCCTGATAAGGCGCTAGGACCAGATGGTTTTCTGCCATTATTCTTCCGTTATTATTCGGATATTGTTAGTCAGGAGGTCATCTAGGCTATCAGAGTGCTTTCCTATCTAAAGCCATTCCTTCTGATTGGAACTGGACGCTCATCACACTGGTGCCGAAGTGTTCTGACGCCTCTTCCCCTCATCACTTCCGGCCGATCAGTCTTGCACTACCTTATACAAGGTTGTGCATGACTTTTAGTTTCTCGTCTGCGGGTGGTTATTTCTCAGCTTATCTCTTCTGAACAGAGGGCTTTCATCAGAGGCCGAAGTATTTCTGATAATGTCCTCATTGCCCAGGAGTTTATGCATGATCTGCAGAGAGCCCCGGTCCGGCAGTGCCTTATGGCTGTGAAGTTAGATATGGAGCGAGCATATGACAGGATGAGTTAGGTCTTTCTATATCAAACCCTGCTTGAGTTTGGTTTCATGAGCTGTTTATAGATTGGATCATGGCCTGTATCCAGGAGCCATCATTCTCTCTGTTAGTTAACGGTGTGCAGACCACTTCTTTTCAGTCTACTGTGGTCTGAGGCAGGGATGCCCTTTATCCCCATTTCTGTTGGTTCTTGCTGCGGACCATCTTTCTCATGCTTTTCATCAGGCACAGCAAGATAGTCGTATAGCCCCCTTTATGGCTGCTTCCTCGGGGCCTGCTATCTCCCATCTTCTTTTTGCGGACAACTGTATTCTCTTGGTCCAGGCCTCTCTACATAATGCTGTTAGTTTTGCCTCTATCATTCAGTGCTATTGTCATGCTTCTGGCCAGAAGATCAATGTTGACAAGTCCATGATCTGCTTCAGCCCTAAGACTCCCAGGACTTCTAGGATTGCTATACATCAAGCCCTGGGTA